>JAECUM010008002.1:0-107498 GCA_016617855.1 Megalonaias nervosa | reverse complement strand
TATATATATATATATATATATATATATATATATATATATATATATAAAAGTCTAGAAACAATAACCGATTTCAGTATAACTTTTAATCAATAACAACGTTATTGGATACTGTTGTACTAAAAAAGAAAACCGTTTTGATGTATGTTATACTGATAAACGTTATTGGAGTCATTACATTATACATGAACATATTTATATGCTTTCCCAATCTTTATAGGACTTGTTCTTGTTTATATTCATCTGAATCGCACGTGATGCTCAGAGGAAAGTGCATGGTCGCGAAATATTGTCAGACAAAAGAGCAAATTTAAAAGTAAAGGTATAATAATCACATTACCGAGCTTGTGTAACTAGACTTCAGATTATTCAAAATTGCATCATGTGACACATTATGTGAAAACTAGAAGTTATTAGTTCAGAATACTAAAAAAGATCTACTTGTGTATTCCTCAACCCTTCTTGTATTGTTTGAAAATATTTGTATACAATGGTTAATGTATAGTTCGATTATATGTTTCTTTAGATTCGTTCTAATATTATAGATATTCGTATAATTTATCACTTGTACTTATCTACAGCCGTTCACGCAGCGTGCAATCGATTCTAAAACATCATGACAGCACGAATCCTGTACAATATGAAGTTATGTTCTTAAATGAAAGAGGGGAATATATAATTTGATTTCACTGGGCTATTATACCAGATCAAAGGATTATTATTATATCGTGAAAGAGTCCACATTTTTGTAATGGAACAACACAATGGCATGTTTTGCAGTGGTTTGTGTATCAACTCGTTCATCAACATTCATCACCCATTAAAAGGGCCATTTGTATTCGTAAAGATGTTATATGGAGGTATTTTGTAAGTATGTAATCATACGATATGCAGTTTCTTAGAATGTGACATATTTATCGCCAGACCTTTACTAAGCATAGTTAAAATAATTGCAATTTACTAATTCATCATCTGGTCTGATGTTATTTTTCGTCTATGTTAGAATTCTTTATCGTGTCAACATACCCTATAATCTCCAGTTGTCTATGTTAGAATTATTCATGGTGTCTTTAACCTCAAAGTGTATTAGTCTTAGGAGAAAGAGGAGTTTGATAACCAGAACGTTGTATGTATGTATGTATGTATGTATGTATGTATGTATGTATGTATGTATGTATGTATGTATGTATGTACGTATGTATGTATGTATGTATGTATGTATGTATGTATGTATGTATGTATGTATGTGTGTGTATGTGTATGTATGTATGTATGTATGTATGTATGTATGTATATATGTATGTATGTATGTATGTGTGTATGTATCTATGTATGTATGTATGTACGTATGTATGTATGTATGTATGTGTGTGTGTGTCTGCATGCATGCATGTATGTATGTGTGTGTGTATGTATGTATGTATGTATGTATGTATGTATGTATGTATGTATGTGTGTATGTGTGTGTGTATGTGTGTATGTATGTATGTGTATGTATGAATGTATGTATTTATGTATGTATGTATGTATGTGTATGTGTGTGTATGTATGTATGTATGTATGTATGTATGTATGTATGTATGTATGTATGTATGTATGTATGTGTGTGTATGTATGTATGCATGTATGTATGTGTGTGTGTGTCTGCATGCATGCATGCATGTATGTATGTGTGTGTATGTATGTATCTATGTATGTATGTATGTATGTATGTATCTGGGTGTGTATGCACGCATGCATGCATGCATGCATGTATGTATGGATGTATGTATGTATGTATGTTTGTATGTATGTATGTATGTATGTATGTGTGTGTGTGTGTATGCATGCATGCATGTATGTATGTATGTATGTATGTATGTATGTATGTATGTATGTATGTATCAAAGAAAACCTGTTTTCATGATAGTAGATAACTTAACAGCTGTCATACAAGGCTAAACTTTAAGGATGGACCAAAACCTTTCTTTCACATAGCTCCTTTACTCTATTCACAACACAGGTTCCCAAAAGCGTACTTTCATTATTATCACAGACATAACGATCTGCATTTAGCAACATTGTTTCTTTAAATTAGTTGCAAATATCATACTTTCTGCTTTAAATTTAATTGATACAAAACTAAGCTTACATCTCGATCTTTTGGGGAGATTCTAGTAAGTTAGTGTAAGACTTACAGAAACAATCTTGTATAAATACGGTGATATTTTAAGAAAGTCATGGTCAAAACGTTTCTTAAAACACGTCCATTATACACTTTTTGCATTCTGAAACTTTAATACAATTTATCCAAATGCATGGAATCATTTCAGAAAATTAAGGTCTTAATGTTCATGTGACCACTGCCAATACGTACCGCAAAGATAATATTAAATGTGAATGTTGTTTCGGGATTTTTTGCACCTGTGTACGTATATCCAGACTTTTGTCATCAAATTTTACAGTATAGACGAATCATGTTCCAGTTGTTTGTACTTTAAAACAGTGGCATGTGCTACCTATGTTTACCGGCCATTTATACATTTTAGTACCATAATTAAAAAATTTTAGCTTTTGTATTTTTTAAACCGATTGGATTCTTTTTCTCCCGCAAGCAATCTTTATATATATGCATGCACTGCACTTAGCCGATATGAAATTCCTTTTACAAAGAAACCCCGAGTTACTGAGAAACATATTTGTCATCGATACTTTTCAAATTTAAAAGTAAGTAACAAATCAGCGGTAATGATGCATGATAGTGATTATTCGTAGGAATATATTTTATATTCATGCAAATATATTTGGTTGAAAACAAAACGTTCAACATTGGGGAAAAGCACTAATAAACCTGTTTTTTAAAAGCCAGATAAAATTGTGAGAATGCTTCTTCCCTGGACCTTGACTTAATATTGGACGCAAAAGTTTGGTGTGCTCCAGTCACCTATAAATCTCACATGTCTAATTAAATACTTTGAGAAAAGGAGAAGAAATCTTGTAAAACAAGTAAGAAGTAAGTATAGTTGGAATTCTTGAGAGACACGTAACCAAGGGTGTAAAGAGATGATTCCGCTAAACGGTAAAAAATAAGCGAATTTCAAAGCAAGGTAGAGTGTCTTAATTTAAGCATTATTTTTCATTGACATGATTCTTAAGATAATTGTTCGATTTTTAATTTGTTTAAATACTATATGAATCATCTATGCTTAGAACTGATTATTATTAGACTTGTAGGATGTTCATATCATCACAATAATAGAGCACCTGTATGACAAGGCTACCAGTGCAGTATACTTCAACGGCAGCATAGGGGACTGGTTCAGAACGACGGTCGGAGTCAGACAAGGCTGTCTGCTCTCTCCCACACTATTCAACATCTTTCTGGAGAGAATCATGGCTGACGCGCTTGAAAAGCATGAAGCATCGGGGGCAGAACAGTCACCAACTTACGTTTTGCCGACGACATTGATGGACTAGCAGGAAATGAACAAGAAATAGCTAGCTTAGTAGAAGCCTCGACAAAACCTCCGCATCCTACGGCATGGAAATCAGTGCAGAGAAGACCAAACTGATGACCAACAACACCAAGGGCATCAGCACTGACATCACGGTCCAGGGTACGAAGCTAGAAACAGTCCACAGCTTCAGGTGTTTGGGGGGAATTGTAACAGATGAAGGATCAAAGTACTCTCCAGGATTGCACAGACAACAACAGCGCTGACAAAACTGAAGCCCATCTGGAACGACAAGAACATTGCACTCAGTTCAAAGGTCAGACTGATGCACTCACTGGTTATCTCCATATTTCTCTACGCCTGTGAATCATGGACCATAACAGCTGACTTAGAGAAAAGGATACATGGACCATAACAGCTGACTTAGAGAAAAGGATACAAGCCACAGAGATGAGATGCTTCCGAAAGATCCTCGGCGTCTTATACAAAGATCGTGTCACCAATGAAGAAATACGGCAAAGGATCAGACAAGCCATTGGGCCTCACGAAGACCTCCTGAGCACAGTGAAAAAACGTAACTGCAGTGGTATGGGCATGTCTCACGATCATCAGGACTTGCCAAGACAATCCTGCAAGGCACTGTACAAGGAAGAAGAAAGAGAGGCAGGCAGAGAAAGAGGTGGGAAAACAACATTCGAGAGTGGACAGGCTTGACATTGAGCGACTCAGTGAGAAAGACGGAAAATCGAGAGGAATGGAGAAAGCTGATTGTTCGGTCTTGTGTGGTGCCCCAACGGTCTACCAGACTACGGGACTGATGATGATGATGATGATGATGATGATGATTGTATGTTGTTAAAACAAGAAGTGAAATTTATTTAATCTATTCGTAAAGCTAATTTGTGAATTCTTTTAACCTATGAATCGATGGCGGGATAAACGGTTGTTTATTGTAGGCTGCATGTGTGCATGTGTCCAACAATAGTGAAGAGAGTGGTTAATAGTTCACCCTGCAGAAGCTTGTCATTTAAGCGAAGCAAGCTATGATATGAATCAATTGATGATGATAAACTTGTTCTGTTAGAAACACATTAAGATTCCTCTACTCTGTTAGTGCCTATTTAAGGAGATATTGTGTAAATAAATATCGTATGGAATGCAAGGTTGTGACCTGAAACCATATTATCAGTTAAGTGTATATTGTGAAATTTGACACACTTTTCTGATGGTAATGGGAGAGGGGAATTTATTCTGTTCAGGAAGTAAAGACCCAACAAAATATTTATCCTGCATTCATTTTATTTTTAAAAGAAAATAGCTTCCACGTCTGGTTGAGGATTCCAGGACGTTAATTAGAGAGACGACTGGAATAACAGAACGACTCGTAAGTGGCTGAACGCCGAGAGAGGCAAATATAGGCAGCAACGCATGAGAAAGCCAGAGAGAACAAGTCTACCCCAACGTGCTAGTAGTGTTGAATCTGGAGAGTGACCCACAACCAGTTACCAGGTTATGCAGATATGCCGCACAATTTAGTCACTCGATTTCGTGATGATATTTAACGTATATATGTAAATTAACTGCTAATTGCATTCAGTGAACGTTGCGGGGTCAGAGTGACACATAGCCTATTAAACTGACGAATGGGTCTAGGTTAAATCGCAAGACTGTGGTGGTTTTAACATCCCTGTTTGAGGCGTGATTGATTTTTAAATAGCGTCAAAATGAGCTGAAATGAGAACATTTTTTTACCAGTTGTAATAAGTGTCATAAAATGAAACGTTCCAGACATCATTTTTATTAGGAAAGCGCGAAAATATGAGGAGTTACTAAAACCTTCATAGGCGTGTGTAAATTTTCGGCCTTTAGATAGCTTTAATCCTGATTGGCTTAGCTAAATAAGGGGTGGGTGTTTCCCAGGCGAAACTCAATGTTTTAAGTATTCTCCCTGGGACAATTAGTCAAAGGTTCTGCGAAAAGGCAAGAAGGTCATAACTCAGAGAGTAGCAAGTATTCTCTAGTAAAAATTGTCCAAGGAACGGGTGTCTGAAAGTTTCTGAGGGACACGGAACCTTAAAGGTACAGAGAGATTCTGCTACGATAAAAGCAAGCGAGTCTCGAAAAGCACAACGTATTTCTCTCAATCTCATGCAATTTGTCATTTGACATGAGTTGGTAATTATTTGTTTCAATTTATTTGTTTTAAAATTCTTACATCAATTTTCCTTTAATATGAGTTCGGAATGTATAATTGTTTGCCTTCATTTCTTGAATATTATATGACTCATTTATTTTAAGAATTTTATACATTATTTTCTGATACGAATCCTGAGAAAATTGTTTGAACGTATTTATTTATATGTAATGTGAATTGTGTAGGCTAGCAATTACTGTTTACCATGCCTGGAAATGTTACACCAGTGCATTGCTAGTTAGCGAATAATATAGTTAAGACTGGAAGCGAATTTCATTGATTCGTTTGTATAATTAAGATGTGAATTCTTTTAAAATAGAATCTATGAAATTAGCATTAGCGGCGCCTGCCGGCCGACATTTAGTTCAGTTAATGATTTATAATCCAAAGCAGAGCGCAATGTTTTATTAAGGGGCCTAGATTATGTTATAGTTCAATAAGGGATGCGGAATAGCCTGTTAGAAAGACACATTGATCTTCCTACTAGGGTTTGTGAATCAGTTGTCAGGCTGCGAACTGACCGATATTAGCCTTAGTTTCTGTTGAATTACGATATGAGTGTGTGTGTGTGTGTGTGTGTGTGTGTGTGTGTGTGTGTGTGTGTGTGTGTGTGATTTGGACTTTTTCAAGTAGCTTTCACAATTTTTCAGTCATATCCCTACGATGTCTGCAGCGTGGCAGTTTATAGTGATGTCTAGCACTGGGGCATCATGCCGCAGACGTTTGGTATGATGTCCCACCCATTCACATTATCTTGACACCAGGCCAGTCCGAACACTAATTTCTTAATGCTGAGCGCCAAGCTGCTAGTACCATTTTTATAAGTCTTTGGTATGACTCCGCTGGGGTTCGAACCCGCGACCTCCCGCATCTGAGGCCGACGCCCTAACCACTAGGCCACCGGAGCGGTCAATTACGATATGACGATATTTGATATCGAGAGTGGGAAATGTTCTATCTCAGAAGTAAAAGTCTGACAAATTTTTTGTTTGCATATTTATTTTAAAAAATGGAAATAGCTGTTTGTATGCACTATCCAGAAAAGGCAGAGAATTGACAACTAAATTATGGTTGATGACCCAAAGAGGATGGAAAGAGAGAGAAAGGAGGAGGAGAAGGAAAAGGAATTCGTCGACTCTAACCTGTCACCAACATTAAATTTGGAGGGACCTGCAAGCCACCAGATTATGTAGGCATGCCGGACAATTGAATGTGATTACTCACTCGATTTCATGATAAAATATGTCTTACCGATATAAACAATTGCTAACTACAGTTTATAAACTTAGTAATTATTTCTAAAAGAGAACTGTATTCTTCAGATGTCATGTTCAATTTCATTTTGTTTATATAATTTGTCAAGTTGTTCTATTGTACACCTCTGCTCAAATCTCCATTTGATTCCATCTATAAATTTCATATTTTGTTTTAAGTATTCGCTCGATAGGGGCAATAATACCGTCATAGGTCATGCTCTAGATAACGATAACCAACCAAACCACCACGTACCAATATTTCAAGTAGACGTGCATCCTGCACGCGGTCTTGTACAGTTTTCATTTATTTATCTAAGTGAATTAATTTGCTATATTTTATATACGAGGGCTCGTGTTGTTCTATTCTTTATTTCTGCTCAGATCTCCACTTATTCCATCCATTAATTTATATATTTTAATATTCGCACGACTCGGGCTATAACATCGAGGTCGATCATCACTTAGACATTTATAACCACCATTTATAGGTAAATAAACCACCACAGATATCAGGAACGGTATCTCTTCTGACACTCATATTGTGAAATGTGTCTGTTGAATGGCGAATACTACAGCAAACAACAAGGTATCGTCATCTGCATTATACAATATACAAAGAAAACACAGTAAGAAACAAAATTATTTATGCATCAATGCAAATGGAAAAAGCAGCTTAATTAACACAATTTCTCCATAGGGAGAAAAAGACACCTACATTAATGTTGTTGTTGTAGGGTTTACCCCATTTTTCAGCACATGATAGGCTATACATGGCGGCCATCATAACTGGACTAAGTTCACAATTATTTTTCCAGCATAGTCTCTACATTTGCTTCTTCATGTTAAACTTTCCACTGTGTTCAAACCATAATAAATTATATATTAATTAACAAAAAATGGCTTCAACGATGAATTCACGGTGAAGTTCTTGTCAAAGGTTATCTGGCTTTTTTTACATGCTGGACTGAAAACAAAGCAACGTGCCACGGATTACAGACTTCACTTCCGGATAAGCATCAATGCCTCATTAGTCACTGTGCACTGTCGCCAAAATATACATACAGACAACCACGCCAAAATGATCATATTCTAAAGAATAAACAATTACCTTTAAATCAATACCAAGAATGCCTAAATATTACTCTTGTATAGCCACCAAATGAGAGAGGAGAAACTGCTCTAAAATAGACTGGGACGACATCCCTGGGTACTGAACCGGAAGCAATAATTGTGACTTGAGTCTAGCCGGTTGAGGAAAATCCCGGGAAAACCCCAGTGGTAACCACCGACAAACTGGAAACTACTGGCAAGCTTTCTCACATACTCACATTTTCCGAGCCCGAGACTAGATGAGGTGGAGTGATTTTATTTTCATATTTTTTACCCATGAGAATGTAAATATCACTTTCTCCCTGCAGAGAAATTTTGTGAATTAACCTTGCTCTGGATTTTTGTATATTATATGCTATAGATTATGTTACTTTGTTGTTTACTGTACTAACTGTCATTCAATTCAATTCATTATAAAATGTATCCTCACTAGAGGTGCGCGGTATTGCAGGTATATCGGTTTACCGCGGTATTTTTTCTGTGGCACGTTCCATAGTACTTTTTTTTTTTACTGTACCGGTACCTCAGTGGTTTCTATTAGTATCGAATCTACTGATATTCTCGAGTAATCTTGTTATGACTTTAATGATCCTAACGATGTGTTTTCATTTTCCATGACAATATATATATATATATATATATATATATATATATATATATATATATATATATATATATATATATATATATATATATATATATATATATATATATATATTATATATATATATATATATATATATAATTAAGCATTCGTATTTGCAACAAATTAATTAATTTTGAATATTAATATTGATATAATTTTTATTATAATTTATTCACTCGTCTGATATGTGTCACGTATGCCAACGTGATGGACAAATGTGATATTATGAATGATATTTGGGCGAATTCCAAACTTTGGAAATAGTTTTGGATTTTTATGTGCGTTTTTTTTTTTTAGTTATTTGCAACCTTATCGTAATGTGTTAAAGTACACCCATTCCTCAGTAAGACTGAGAATCATCCTAAGATTTTTAGGAGAGTAGTTCTCTGTTTGAACTTTACATATTTTATCAAATGCGCTAAGTATGTTCTCGTTTGTTGAGGAAGTGTGTTTTATGTTTACTGGTCCTCTCTGATAGATATCTTGCCCGGGTGTTGTCATCCCACTCAAAGTTTCCCTGCCCATTGTATCAATAGTGTGGGTAGTGAATTATATGCTTAATTATTAACACTTTCTATTTTTATTAATAACCTCTCTAATGTTAGCACTAGAACATTTACAGGATGTCAGATATAATGTAAGTTTAATCACTCCACTTTAGCCACATTGTTTTTTTTTAGATGCATAACAATTAGCATTAGCATAGCTGTAAGGGTGCAAAACTTTTGTAGGTGCTATCGCAGCACATTTTGCGTGGTCAGCCTGACAGAGACCAAGTAACTTTGACTCATTCGCTAGGCCCGCAATAAATCGCCAGCCTGCGATGGTTAATCTTCCTTGTTTGGGGGTACGATGGTTTTTTTAATTAGGACCTACTAAGCTAATGGTCCGACTTATATGTTAGCTTGGGGTTAAGTAGAGGAAAACGACAAAAGTAGAGACAATCCAGAGACAATCTGTGCTAATTGAAATCAGTGTCATAAAATGATTTTTTCTAGAATAGTTTTTTATATTGACAGAATAAAGAGAATTATTATTACTTCGATGGGCGTGTTAAGTTTTTGACGCTTAAAGTTAATCAGATTGGCTAAGCTAAATGAAGGGTGTGTGTTTCCCAGACGAAATTGAAGGTTTCAAGTAATATCCCTCGCGAAATTAGTCAGTCCCAGTTTTTTTCTGTAGAGGATGAAGATCTTGACTCCGAGATTGGTAGGAGGTACTTTCACGTTAAAATTATCCAAGGGAAAGGTGTCTGGAAGTTGAAGGGCATGGAAAGAGAGATTCGGCTTCATAGAAAAGGAAGCTAGTTACGGAAGACTAAATGTATGGTCTCAAACACCTACAATATGTTCATTTATATAAGTTTGTAATTATTTGTTGAATTTATGCGTTTTAAATTCACACATCAATTTTCAGTGAGATCGGGAATTAATGGTTTGCATGCATTTGTCTTGAATGTTATATGACGCATGTAGTCTAAGGAGTTTATGCACTACTTCTGATACAAATTGTGTAAATATGTGAATTTATCAGTCTTAAATGATATATATCATGAATGCTAGGAACTGATTTTTCTATATCTGGAAATGTGTCAAGGAATCGCTTGTTGGTATGTAATTTAGTTAGGACGAGGAGTAAAGTCCAATAAATAATTCCTGTAATAAAGTTCTGTTCAAGCGAGAAATCGTCGCATGGCGACCGAGGTAGTCCAGTTAGTGATTTTTAGCCCACATAGGACGTAATAGCTTATCAAAGAGGTCTAGTTATGTCACGGTTCCAGTCAGGAACGCGGCTAGCAGCTAGAAAAAAAGACATTAATTTTATGATGATAGAAAAGAAAAACCTGACAAAAATTTGTTTCGTATTATATATTTTGAAGGAAAACAGAGCTCATTATGTGTACCACTTAGTGGGAAAAGAGAGCGGACAACCAGGTTACGGTTGATGAGCCTGAACAGGTTGGAGAGAGAAGGAGAACAGGAAAAAGAAATCGGCACTCTGACCTGTCACCAGCGTTGTCTTTGAGTCGACCGAAAGTTATGCAGGCTTACTGAGCAGAATGAGTTCGATCGTTCACTCGATTCTATGATGAAATTTGTTTCGACTGATTGCATTTCTTATAAATTTTGTAATTCTATTTTTTAAGAGGAAGTGTATCATTCAAATGTCCTGTTAAATTTCATTTTGTTTATGTAATTGATTAAATTGTTATATTTTACATAAGGGGGCTCGTGTTGTTTGATTCTATAACTCTGCTCACATCTCTGTTATTCCATCCATTCATTTCACATTGTATGTTATTAATTATTCGATCAGGCAATAACACCATGGTTGATCATCTCCTAGATATCTAAACAAAGGCGCCACATAACACATGGATGGCTCCTAACAATAGCAAATTCATCTACTGTAAGGTACTGACAATTTAATAGGAGCAGGGGCTGGAGCTGCGATTTTATTTAGCTGGGATGTTTGTTTTATTTTATCTCAAGATAGCTATTTAAAAATTTCAAAATAAAATGGATATAGTATGGTGTTATTTTGCTATAAATCCGAGCAAGACATTTTTTTCCAGATACTGACGGGCGGAAATTTGAAAACGCGTGTCAGTCCCCTGCTCCAGAAAATACATTGTTGGACCATAACATGATTGCGGTATACCTTGGTACGTATCGGGGTATGTTTGGAAATACTACGGTATACCGCGGTACAAATTGTTCATGATACCCATCTCCAATCCTCACAGTCCGTTTGGGCTATTGGAATAAACAAAGGCTCTCCTTCTATAAACACCAGATGTTAATTCTTATCAGAGAGCAGCAGTGTCCTTTAAAATTTTTTATTGTGGAAAGAACACTAATTAGTTTTAGCTGTGTTGACCAATTATAACTCAAAGTATGATAAATGCTAAAATGTGTATACGAACAAGTTTTTGTTACTTTTTAGTTGTAGGCAGTCACAAACACATTTTAGAAAAATGTGTACACGTACAAATTGTCCACCCATATCGGCCATCTTCAAGCTCCGCCTGCGTGACCATTCAGAACTCATGGTATCATGCACATCAAACTATCAGAAGTATAGAGCCAGATCTGCCATCGTTTAATCCGACATCCGATCTAGGTGTGTACTGTTTGTTTTTTTTCCTTCGCCCAACTTAAAATTTCAAGCGATTAGCGTTAACATTGATCTGTTTGAATATGAGTGCCTACAAAATGTATTGCTTGTCTGTTGTATAAGAAAACATTCAGCTGTGATAAATATCATTTTTATGTGCTCAACATATTCGTTCTACAAAGGTACATATAAATTTCGTGCTCCCGTGTCTTCGCATGGCTATTTTGGTAAATGAAATTAAATCATGTATTTATTAGACTGAATTAACTGAGAGTTTTTCAACCGCTGAAGAGTTAGCGGTTCCAACACAGCACACAATTTTCAGTGAGACTTACCTGAGTGACGAGGCTAAGAGTTCATGGAGCATTTTTTAATCTTGACTTGCAAATAATTCTTTATAAAATATCATTATGTGAGTAATGTCAGTTTCGATTGGCTAAGGACAACATTTCATTTTCAAACAAAAATTCAAGTGTTTTATGGTTTATAGACCTGCTTTGAATTCTTGAAACTTTCCTAGTGAAACTTGATTTCTTCAAAGCTGATTTTAATTAGTGAGATGTTTCACAGCACAGAAACACACGAAGGCTATATATTGCCGAGGAAATGGGAGTATATTGCCTTGTCTAAAGGGGCTGAATCGTTATAAATTCTATTTTCAGTTAAATAAAACGTTCTCAACATTTAATATTTTTGTAGGTTAACCGATGTAGCCTGAGCTGAAGATTTCATGCAAATATTACCTAACGACTCATCGACGTATGTCATTCACACCCTGTTGTCTGCCGACCAATACTATTGCTGGCAAAGGAATGAGCGTCACGTGATTTACAGGCGCACTGGCAGCATATTGGATATCTAGGCCTAATGTCCATCGCCTATCCGACATCGACTAAATATCATGTATAAATTCAAAATCGTCGTAGTATTTTACAACCATTTTTCATTAAATTTTCGGCACGCACAAAATTTTACGCTAAAACACAATGAGGTAAGTGTCAGCATAAAATGCTTTGACTTGATATCACGTGCTATGTTAGGCGTGGTTATGTCAGTTCTGGCAGTAGGTCATTTGATCCTATCCTTCAAGTTAATATGCGGTGTCATCCTTAAAATTTTTACGAATTTAAAAACTAGCCTCAACTAACCATAAAAATGTTTTGCTATGTTTTCTCGAACAGTAACATAAGTGAAAAGACACTCGCTAAAGACCTTTTTGTTTCCAGCGTACGTCGTTAAAGACGGTTTAAATAAGAGTCAAAAAAATATTTTTGGGTTAAAGTTTATCCAATAATATGTAACAGAAATTCTTTTCTTTTAATGTTTTTAATGTAACTCCAGCATATTTTGTCTAAAGCATAGTTTGTCTCAGTCTTTGATATTATTGCTACAAAAACTGAATTATCATTGTTGCTTCAAGAGGATGAGTATGAAGCACGTATTATCTTGGTCTCACTTCACGTTCGTATGCGTGAAGTAGTGCGATATATACAGACTTGTCTAATTCGAGCTTAGTATACAAATCTAGGGCAGTAGTTTATCGTCAACAAGTTTGTTATTTATTTCTTCTTTCTTTTGGCATGGATTTTATTTGCAGCTGTGTACATTCTGTCAAACAAAATATATGATCCTGATCAATAAAACCTGTTGCACTGGACAACGAAGAATTTCACTCACGAACGATGATGACACGTACTGTTTCTGGGATTGTTATAGGGTATTTAATCGAAGGGAGGTTATAGATTAAACACTGCGATGCAAAATAACTACAAATAACACGGAGAAGATTATGGGTTTTTCAATACCATATTGATCTTTGTTTCATACAATTCTGTCATTGTCATGATAGTATATCCCAATTATGGTGACGAAACAAACTACCCAAGATTCCATTTGACAGCGGATGTAGACAATGACGCAACAGATAAGGAGACAGGCGTATATTGTAACCGAAATAAAATAGAAGCATTGACCTCTTCGAATATGTTACTGAAGCTTTTTCAAGGTGCCTTTCGTCAAGCACATGAACAGAAGTAATGATTCTTAAGGTTTTCGAGTCATTTTTTCTTTGCAACGGATAACAGATTTGAAACAAAGGAAACCTAAAATAATGACACTGGCAGGAAAACAATAATATCGATAACAGTCCTAGAAGAAGATTTTTAAAAGTAATTTGCAAGGAAACACGGTCTATTTCAGCATAACATAAATGACTGGAGAAGCGAAAATAAACTTCCTTTCAACATAGCACTGCTTGCATCTTAGCAAAGTGCGTTCACCTTAACTCTACTTTTGGCAACCGTTTGATATTACAAATTGTACTCATAACACCTATGCGAATTTTCTTGAGCCCAACAAAACGGTACCTTTTAACTTTTAATGCAGCGTAGTCCATTCAGACTATGAGATAATCGATTGGATGTGTCAATCATTGGCTCATTGGGCACGTGAGATAAATACACTATTTGCCTTCTGAAGTGCAGATAAGCTATAAACATGCAACGAGAGAAAGAAGAGCGCTAAATTGAAGGCTATATAGAAGAAGGTTGTAGCTCTACTAGATATAGACCAGAAAAAAAAAAAACTTATGCGATGGTCTGTCGTTCGTTCGTCCAACCGTCTTTCGTCCGTTCGTTCATGCTATGTTTGTCATTAATCACAAGTTTATTATCGCAGCTCCTCCTAAACAACTGGTATCAGTGCAATGAATATTTGCATACACATAAGGACCAAAGACGTCGAATATGGCAACCACAGTGGCCATCTTGAAAATGCTGTTATCGTCGGTCCTCACTAAAAGACTTCTTATAATACATAGTTTGTCAAAAATGAAAGTTGTGCGGATATGACATACAGTGTGTGCGACCATCATAAAAATAATGCTATTGTTTGTTTGTGTTATCGTTTTTTCCATGCGGTGGGTTTTATTACTGAAGACTTGCTATGAAGCTGGCCATAAATCAAAATGATACCGATCAGACATCCAATATGACCGACATGGCGGCCATCTTGAGAAATTGTTATTGCTATTTCTCGTCATCGGATGGCCATTGCGACGTTACGTTTACACTTAAAGGCTTCTTATAACGCCTAGTTGATACTAAATGAAAATGGTACAGATCTGACAACTTGGTGCTCTTGACAATCATCATACTACGACTTCTGAAAGCATGGCCGTACTCACACAAATTTTTCACTAAAATATTTCTGTTTCGTATCTTTCCTATTCGTATCATTTTGAGGAAATGACAAACGGAAATCTCCGAAATACGTTTTTTCTGATTCGCCTTTTCTCCACATCATGTCATAGTGCCAAATCGTATGTCATCCCATTCCAATTCAAACTTAAAGATTGAAATAAAAATAATACATAAAACATTACTTCTTGAAGAATCTAGCGACATTCGCTGGCTTCACTTGACTCCAACAATGGTACTTTTTGTATGATCTCGTTGTAAATTATTACGTCATTCAAGTTGTCCAAACATTTTATTTTACCGCGGCAAAATCTCACGTGATCAAAGTTATCAATCAGTTACATCATGTTGTAATCGTGATACATGCTGTACAGTTTTAAGTGGCATAACTACTCGGACGCTTTACGTCCTTGTTAGCCCGGTCCCTTTAGTTTGTATAGCCAGTATCACTCAGCCAACACGGTGTTTGGTTTTGCTTTTGTATGTTATGATAGCACGTTTAACACATTATTGGCTAAATCATGCTGAGAAAATGAGGGCTAAGTGCCATTCCCAAGAAAACACCGAGACAACCAACCAACATGTTGTAACCAGTATATGCATGTTTCACAAGAAACATTTTAATTATAGATTTAACCAAACCTACAGTAGCATGTGGGAATATCTCGACAGTGTCTGAGACAAGTTCAGCGGTCTTTAATCCATGATAACAGGTTCAAGATCAAAGGCCATAGAAAATATTTTTGTACTGTACATTAATGTATTGTGTGAACATATTAGCTAGAACACAGGAAAATTATTTTTTAACACATTTGGGCATTTGTTACTATCGGTATTTAGTACACAGATTCCTGAACGGTGTGCTAATTAAACTTTCCTTAATTAATCGTCCATAACGCTACATGCAGGGAATCGGTCGTCGATAACGATACATACTGCGAATCGGCTGTCGATAGCGATACATACAGGAGATTTGTCGTCGATAACGCTACATACAGGGAATCGGTCGTCGCTAACGCTATATACAGGGGATCGGCTTTGAATAGCGATACAGACAGGGGAATTTTATAAACCAGTCATGCCTGAAGCCATCGATTTTAGCCGATTGTCACCACTGGCATTTATTTCAAATAATCAAAATGAAGATGAAAAAAAAAAAAGAAAAAAAAAAGAAAAAAAAAAAGCTTTCTAGGTAATAAGACCAGTTTGGTCTAGTTTGGGTTCCTTGAGGTCAACTGTAATTTACAATCCGTTTTTAAATTATTCCCACGGTTAGATAGAACCTTGCTAGAACCATTTGCAAGAAAGGGAATTCGTGGACTGAAAGACACGATATTTTCTTTATGAAAAATAATGCAGCAGTCTTGCAATCTCATTTGTTTTTGACTTGTCATGTGGGAACCTATAACGTATTTACAAGTTCACTATCTACACTTTCAAACCATTTCATGGCATTATAATTGATTTAAAAACGAGATGGGGCAGTTCTAATCACGGCTATACCTTCATTACTCTGTTTAATTTCGTACTATTCTTATTACCATTTCGCAACTTCAAAGCACTCCTATTTACTCTGTGGACTTCTTTGACGGTGTATTCATTCAGATGATTGTAGATTTATCTTTTCCTCCTCTCTGTGTATGGTTCTGCTTGATTGACTAATCAATTTGTCACGTGAATTTTGTACTCAGCATGATGCGCTGATTTAAGTTGTATCTTGTTTAATTACTGTGAAGAATATTGATGACAAGCTAACGTTGTAAGGCTAGTTTGAAAAGTCACCCCCTTTCGATCTGTATTGATCAAGTTACAAGAAACAAAAGCGTCATGTGGAGTATGGTTTTTTATTTATTGATTTACCACATATTTTTGCTTGTTTCTCACTTGTTTCGTTTATTATGTCTTCACCTTCCATGTCATGTTCTATTTTCATCACAATACAACCTCTTGGACATTTACCTACACATCCAGCCACTATACACATCTTGTAAACCACTCGATGGATACGCCCTTGATTTCAGCGTTATGAAACCTTTATAAGTACTCGTGACTGTGTTGATCATACTGCATTTGTTAGAAAATGCATTGTTTCTTTTTGTTGTGGTTGGTACGAGTACGCGTGCGTGTGTCATTGTAAGTGTTTGAGTATGTTTGTACCCATAGAGGCCGATGTATTTCGTGTTGGTAGAGAGTCGAATAAATGAAAAGAGGGTGACGGATTCGATACCTGAACAGGCCAGTCTGGGTCTACTGCCTCAGTATGTCCTTTGGAAATGCATTTAGCTCCCATTGTGCTCGGCATGATACAGCCAAATATGTGCTTAAGCAAAGGTAAAGTATATGCCTTGACAGATATAATTTGGCAGCCTTTATTTCTATGGAGAGCTTGAGATAACTATCCGACTTGAAACTTCCTCAGCATTCACGTGGCTGGAGTTTGTGTCTACTAACACTTAGCTTGCGGTTTTTCCTGCATTATTGATTAACTACAGCAGGAGCTTCTTTAGCTTTTGCGGTCAGCCCTAATCAAGTAGGCCGCAGTTTATTCAGCTTGTGTACTGCTAAGCCTTTGTTGTGGTTCGCAGCAGAGAGTGTAATGAAAAGAATATTAAGACACTCTTTTTCCACCTGCTTTATAATAACAATTCAACGCGGCACAGGTTGCCAGCTCGGCCAGGTATTTCGCAAGTAAAAGTATACTTGATTACAGGTATATACTTACCGACCTTTTGCAGTTGAGCCGGTACAAATCTCTCTGATACAAAAGTTATGAAACTTAGGGGCTCTCATTTTTCAACCGAATAGACAAATTAGAGATAATCTAATTAGCTGTCCATACTGAGTATTTGACTACTTGGAAAATGTATTGAAATCAGATACACTTTAATAAAGGTTTTTCAATCGTGCATTAGGAGGAGGCATGTCAACAAATGAGGGCTTGCAAAATCTATCCTTTATTTAGGTTAAGTTTAAGTAGTAGTCAAAGGTATTTAAACTTCACCCACCCTCAATATTACTATCACGGTTAAGTCTGAACATATGCTAAGAAATTTGAATCCATCGATTGCACAGGTGTGGTGTGATGACAGGTGTACACTTCCCGAATGAGCACATGAACAAACCTCCCTATATTGAACATGCCTTACATTGCTGGACTTTCCCAATATTGTCATGAGATTGTAAAGCAAAGTCGCAAATTAGTACTTGAAGTATAGTTTTCATTTGCAAAAGTTTTAAAAATGCCATTCCCTACCTCGGGGTCCGGTAAGAAGTAGAGCTAGAGGAGTGAGACGGGTTGAAAGAGAAATACATAACTGGAAAAAAAAGAAAAAGAGAAGAAAAAAAAACAAGGGTGATGACGGGGAGAGAGTTTTCTCCACCTATTTATTCTGCATTGAAGTGGACAGGTGCAACAAAACAGACAAGATTATTTGAGAAAATGTACCCAAATTAAGATGTCACTTGGAGTTATATGCACTGCATTGTGATACAGATGAGTACACGCGAACAACGAAAGAATTCAAAATTGTGCTTTCTGCGTGAGTGGCAACTCTGACCTACCCTTCCCATCTCTCATAAAAAATTGGAATTAAACCGTTCCTTTTAATGCTTACAATCAATTTGTTTTGCGCTGTTTCGCTGGCCAGTGCTATAAAGGATTGAACAGGTCTCCTGTACATTTGTACTTTTGCACCCGATCATGTGCCATAGCAATGTAACCTCATCTTCACCAAAATCCCAATCTTCTGAATTTTTTATATGGCCTTGTAATACCATAAAGTAACAAGTGCAGTTATTATAATAGCGAACCTTATTTTAATAGCACTGGGCTAGGTTGGATCTCGGCCTTTCTGTCTGCTTAAAGGATGGAAAAGATGAAACTGTACTAGACTAAGCTCTTTAAGGCATTGCTAACATGGCCACGTGACTGTTCATTTGAATAATTGTTTACTCAGATGACAAAATTGATTTAGTGTGCAGTCATGATATAATTCTCTACCTTTTGTCAGAAAGAATGATTTTGCCAAATTCTATGATTCGTGAAAATAAAACGTTCGTACTATTATTCAGACATACGACAATATGCATTTATTTCCTTTGTTAAGAGCAGATGTGAAGATGTGTTTATCAAAGGCAAGCCATGTTCAAGGAGGGCTTCACTCGTGGGACATGATTTGTCGAGGGAGAACACATTTTCATCCTTCTTCCCCACCCCAAACGAGGGCAGTAAATCGTTTATGATACCAAATCAAACAAGACGGGGAAACACAGTTGCACGTGGAAGACACAATCGCGTGAAGGCGACACAATGTTATGTTCCCTGACGCGTGATATTCTGTGTGCCAATCATTGACACTACTAATTTTATGAGGTATAATAATTATTGTTATAAACTGATATCTCCTTAAGTCGTTGAAATGATGTGTCCGTCCGTACATGATTATTTCATCACACGGTAATTATTTTGTAAATGAAATAAATTCTATAACTTTAAGATCTTTTGAATTATATCTTTATGGTTCAGGGACATGTTTCTGTATTTTCCGAAAGGCTTAGCAAGTAATGCTTCAAACGGCGAAATCAAGTCTTAGATGTACATTGGCCTCAGGGGCTATCAAGGACTTCATTTTTCTTTTCTTTTATCTCCCGACAAACACATAGCAAAACACAGTGGAATTTGCTCAGTCCGGATATAAAAGAACCTAATTACTATGTCATATTGAGCAATGAACCAAAAATCCGACATACCAGGTCCATCAGTACACCGAGTCACTACCTAACGCAATTAGAACATCACAACACTGACAAGATGTTTCCACGGGAAAATGATGTGGTCAGTGGTATGTGGGGACCGAATATCCACATATGAAACGGTATGGCTAAATATGAATTTAGCATTACACCTTTATTTTTTATTCCGGACAGAATGGACACAAGGGGGGATTTAACACTGGGGGACACTGTCATAGGACGGGGGAATCTTAACATTAACTGAGACTCTCAGAGCACATGGGGAAGTTAACATTACGCAAACATTTTGTAACGGGTCTCTCTAGGCACAAAGGAAATGTAATGTTAAAAAGAACATATTCTTAATATTGGGGGCAGGCTCTGGGCACAATGGGTATTTGATGGGGTCAAATGGAAATTTAATATTGTGTTTCAAAATGGGGACTAATGCACTTAACGACCATGCGACACACACATCCTTACTAACCAGATTTTGTACGGTAAGGCTATTGTCAATAGACTTAACATGGAAACCCACTTGACTATTAAAATCAAAGATTAGTGATAACTCTAAAACAAAATATTTATATGAAATAATTATAAAGACACATGTTGACGCGACTTAATACATTCTTAAGCTTGACAGACAGAGAGGATATAACATATTTCAGAATAAGTTACGCGGATCTAAATGAGAGCATTCTCGAAAGGCCCAATGTATAGAGAAGAAGAGAGTTTATTAAAATCAGGCTTTCCTGGCCCATAGTCATTAAACAATAACATCACTCCAAAGAGAAGTCAGAAACAATGGACGACGACGATGATCTGTCAGCCAACACCATCAGAGATGTTTTGCCAAACTTTCAGTCTAGTGATTTGGAAGAAGAGAAGATCGATCTGTATGCAATATCATCACCACCATAATTCCAAAGGTCGAGAGAGTCAAATTTGTCCAAGAGAGAAAGTTGTTTCCCTGAGGATTATTTATATGTTCGGTCGACGAACAAGCTGACCTCCAGAAAATTTCAAACGACCACCTACACTAATATTTAAAGAGTTTAAGTCTCTATGATTCATCGCAGAGAAATGTGTCTGCGTTTATTACGGGTTTATTGGGAGTCCATGTTGGAGAAGTAGAAACGGCTGTGTCGAGATGCAGAACAAGATAGTTTGCAACTTTGATTCATTGATGACTGTTAGAAGTCTTCTGTCTGGCTATAATTATTAATCCTGCTGAATCAACACGTTCCAAATTATATACACGTTTATCATCACAAACATCATTTCGATCGTCTTACCAATAACGTAGGATTTCTTAGATAATGATTATGAAACTGTAGACAAAGAATTTAAGAATCGAGAGCAACGTGTCAATTGTGGAGACAGATGTCGTGGCTGTTGAGTGTGGTGACCTTGTATTACCAATGTAAAAGTAATGATTCTGCGTTCTACCTGTGATCGATGATTTGTTAGTCATGCATGTGTCCACTAGCATCAAAGGGTGCAATTCCAACAAAAGAAAAGTGCTTATAAATTATTAGAAGTATGTGCAAAAAAGTGGACAAAATATATCAGTTCGAAATCCGTTCATTTTTTGTCAAGGAATGAATAATATTCTATTTGCCATCATCTCGTCAAGTTTGATAACCAGTGTTTCAATGTCAATTAACATTACAAAGGACTGGATCACCAGAACAACAAGAAAAAAAGAAAAAAAACGGCAAAAAGGCGCGTGGAATTCTTCTTTTCAATTTAAATGTTCGCATGACATTGGAATTTACATTCCTAACTCTGATAACGTATATCTAGCTTGCCATGAATGTATGAAGAAATCTTTATTATATCACTGCCAGTATGTTCCCGGATGGACTCGAGAAGATATTTCATAGATACAAAACTCGTCGTGATTTCCTCAAATGGGTATCGGACCTCGCAAACAAATGGGACTGAGAAGTTTTGTTACGATAACTGTCATCAGGTCGCTACATTGATAGCTCGCAATGTCTCGGCGTACGAAGGTCAGATCTTTTTAAACATTTGTTTTAGAAAAAGAAGTCGAATTTCAACAAGTCACAATGAATTGAGCCAAGATCAACATCATGAAAGTAAGAACACTACAGTTGAAAGATTCCAATAGTTATTTAGCTAAACCATTGAGTAAGCTGACCAAAACGTTTCTAACATGTCCTTGTGCCTCATTAACTACTTTCCTTCACATCTGCATATGAAACCGTAAGGATACTTTCCTATTGTGTGACTCGTTTTGAAATTTAAAAAACAAAATATTTGCAAAACATTTTGTTTGTCAATTTTTATTATCTTTTTAAAAATTTAGTTTTGTTGCAATTGCTTTTAAATTTGTTTGTAAATATTTTTGAACTTTTTGGCTTTAATATAATTTGTTCTTTTAATTATAATATTCAAAGCATTTAGATTGTTTTTAAAAAAAATTGTTTATTCTAAATTTAATTAACAAATATTTGCTGTTTAAAATTGTTTCTCTATCTTTTGCTTTAAATATTTTGTTTTAAACCTGATTTTATGTTTTAAGTTTCTAATTTTTTTCTTATTTACATATCTCTCGAATTTAAAAAATGTTGCCTTTTTAATTTGTACTTTAGATATTTGTCATTTGTTGTTGTTTATTTAACTGGCTGCTTGTAAATATGTTTCATAAAAGTTTGCTGCAATTTGATATTTGTTAAAATTTGTTTTAGACATTTTATTCTTTGAATCTCTTTCAATTTTTTATATTATAGGTTTTTTAGATTGTACATTATGTTTGTTATTTGTTTTCAATTGTTTGTTTGTATTTTTATTTATATTGGGTTTGTTTGTAACTTGTAATTATCCATTTTTTTGGTACTGTTATGTGCATTTAATCTACATTGTGTGGTTAACTCTTGTCCATGGTTGTACGTTATACTTAAGATTATGATCACTTGTAAACAGATTACCAGGCATCTGAGTTCAAGGACAGTATAATTTACATTTAGAATGGGATTTTCTTTTGCTTCATACTATATTAACTTGTCAAGTGAAAATGTTTATAAATAGGGATTGATAACTAGTTCCTGTTTTAGATCATTCTGTGGGAATCCATTTGTGAACAGAGTTTACAGCTGTGTTATTGAAATCAGATGTGTTTCGATTGGAATTATTTATTTACAATATTATTTAGAATTACTAAATTACTAAATTGCTCATTGACTTTCGACTGAATAAATTAATTTGTATTTTTTTATGAACACATTCAAAGACATTCTGGATTGTATCACTGTGTGACATTCAACACTATTAAAATTTATTCTGAAGATTCTATATTTTTGGACTTGTGATCGAACATTTAGGATTATTTGAAATTTAATTAACAATTGTAAGTGTCTTTTTCATTTAAATTTTTAATTGTAGGGAAATACGTTGCCCGGTGATTGTATTTAAATTGTTGGGTCTTTCTGTTTTCTATTTTAAGACCTATTTCATAACAGTACAATTCTTAAATTTGGAGGAGTTTTATTCTGTGAAGTGCCATTTTGAAAATAATTCTTATTTTTTTCAATTTTGTTTACCTTTCCTCATATTCGACAGTCTAGCCATCCGTCGCATTCAGAAAAAACACGATTTCAAGCATTAGGGGCCGATTAACTGCGGTATTTGTCACGTTAGAACATGTCAAACACTTTCTGGCCTGGGAAAAGGAGCTGGAGCTATTTTCAGTAAAAATTAGACATGAGAAGACCACTTGTATTTATTTTAGAATGGCAATGCAACTAATAATTAAAAAACAAGTAGTGGGAGGCAACGAGAGAGCTACAACTGCCACTACATCTAGAACATCAGCAGAGGAAGTATTGGCAACTCAGTGAGGAGCAGTGGCAGCTGTTCCAACACTGGAACCAGTAACAACATCAGCAGCAGTAACAACAGCAACAGTCACCACCAGAAAAGTTAATTGCGAGGGTGATTATTGGAAAAATTAAGCTAATCAGTCTCTTTTCACTGACAGTTTCTTTAGATCCATGACAATGTAACAGGTTATGAAATGGGTGTTATTTTGTAGAGTCCGGCGTGATATGTCAGCACCAACCCTGTCTGTGACAATAAAACGTTCCTTCTCAAGGATAACCAACAGTCATTTTCAGGTGCCTGGAAATAGAAATACTGCTCAATATTGCCAACTCCAAGAACATTGAAGAAATTAAAATTGTGACCGTAACATTCGCACAACCTTCGGCTACGCGCATACGTATAAAAAATTGTCGATTGTCTTCTTTGACTTTGACTTCAGGACAATCCTGCTGTTGAATACTGTGGCATAAATGGGATTAATACTGACATTAAGTGGTCTTAGAATGTATGAATGAATCGTTATCTTTCCTGACAGTTTCGTTTCATAGTACTTTAGTACCGTATGCCTATACGATGGGGTCTGATAGCAATAAATTGCAACGAAATTATGACAACTTCAGGTTCCATTTTGTAATGGAGGCCGACACAGGCAGAGAGGGAAAAGAAACATTATTAAGATTCGTCATTAACGTTATCAGATGATATTGATTTTTAGAATGAAGAGAGTGCGGGGGGGGGGGGGGGTAGGAATACGGAGTAGATTCTAGCACCCAGAAACGAAGCCATCATTTCCTTATCTACTCATTGATGAACTAACCTCCACTACACCACGTCCACCCCCAAACCTCACCTCTAGAAGCCATTACATTAATTAATTTCCATTTTATTCATACTTGCGTTGTATTAATATTCCTGTTTTCTGACAAATCGTTCGACTTAAATATGAGGATATACAGTACGCCATCTGACAAATCATTCGATTTAAATATGGGGATATACAATACCTCAAACACTCATTCTCTCCAAATTGATACAATCAACATACTATTCCTTAACAGCGAGTTCTGTACTGCAAAAGACCCCTCCGGAGGAATTTTTTGAATCTGCATTATGTTGCACCTTGAAAGGCATTCACAAAAATGAAAACTGCTTCAAAGAGTCTTTTCATTGTGGATAGGTCATGATCAGTTCCATTCATACTTTGGGATACTGTGTTATTGTATACACAAATGTAGCGATCTGCTATCATTTAAAATCTATTAAGTATTAAACTTGAGCCCAAACTGTTAATCTCACTCTTTTCAGGACAATATTTGCTTTTGTACTTCATTGAAAATGGAGAATCTTCTGCGTAAATTTTGGAACCTCAATTTATAGTAATGATTGGCTTTGCGGACTAAAATGTACTGTGTGTCTGTTTCTGATGGCTTATTGTTTTGTTAGGGTGGGTTCAGTTCTATTGTTGCCTCGCCAAACACGTTGAGAGTGTAAGCTATGTGTTATGAATGAACATGCATTTTATCTCTACCAGATCTTGGGATGGGCATTTGGAATTGCATATACACCCTATTGTCCAAAATGGTATTATGTGGTCTCAAAGCAAATGAGGAAGTTGAAAAGAAATGTAAAAGTCTTGTTCTGTGAAATAAGACCTTAAATGCAAAGTTCACGAATAAAATTCATAGCGGCAATAATTTCACAGATCGGAACTTTAGACCGGGCTTTTAAAGCAAACGTATTGTTTGCAAAATATGAACAATATATCGAAGGAAAAGGTTTAAAAATACGTTATTTTTTGTATCATTTCAACAAAAGAATGTGCGTTTTAGTCCATGTGTGTGTGTGTGTGTGTGTGTGTGTGTGTGTTTATGTTGCATTCACCTTGCTCATAACCGTGGATTCACATTTTATCAACCATGAGTAGATTCCATGGCTTATTCGAACCAATTCAAAGTTTTCCTTATTTAAATCCATTGCCAACACGACATTCTCTGTAATTGTCTATTAGGTTGAAAGATATAAAATACACATAAAAATTATTTCTTCTTATTTTTAGTTGCGTAGAAAGCTGACCAGTCTGACCGATTCCTTGTAACAAACTTGCTATTGTTGTTGTAGGGTTTAACGCCATTTTTCAGCACAAGATAGGCTATACATGGCGGCCAGTATAAATGGTGGGGAAGAACCCGGGAAAACCCCTGTAAGAACCATCGACCCACGAGAAGCTACTGGCAAGTTTTCTCACATACCCACATTGGCCGAACCCGAGACTCGAACCCACGCAGACAGAGGTGAAATGGCAATGATCCGTAACAGTGAGCGCTTTAGACCACTCAGCCACTCGGGGCCCCCTAACAAACTTGTGACTTGACTCCTAGGATCACTTTCAAAACTGACTGTCGTGTATCGTACTTGCATGTCATTTAATCTTTTTGATATGTATTTTATTCAAATTTTAGTTACATTAACTAAAATGATACATACATGTAGGATATTAATACGTAAAAAATGCAACAATAGTGCAATCAGTTGTTCATGAAACAGCATTAGATACAATTTGGACTAAAATATGGTGTCATTGTACGGATAGAGAGAAGATAAACGAAAGAAAAAGCATACTCTAATTTACCCTTCAGAAGTATTAGTCATTTTAATAAGAAAGTGCGTAGCTGACCTGTTCAACTTGTGTAAACAAATAAGTGTAATTTATAGGCTCAATAAACAGCCTTCTTATAAGTGAAGCTAAATTTAACAGGATTCACGACATTCGCAACTTCGAGGTCAGTCGTATGTCTCATACCTTGAACGTATGTCGATTGCTGCCATTTGAACCACTTCAGCTGTTTACGAAACAAGTATTGACCTAGAAGTTAAGAACGAGCGAACTATGATTGTTGTAATTTTGATTTGCTTTTCTGTGGGGGTGGGGGTGTTTTTTTTTTTTTTGTTTTTTTGTGGGTTTTTTGTTTGGGGGGGGGGGGGGCATTTGTAACCTCTAGGTCAATCCAACAGTCAATCCAATCACAGAAATAGCCGAGATAGTCTGAATGATTGGGTTTCTTTTCCTGCCTGAAAAATTTCCGGCCAACAAATTGCAGCACTTTTCTGTAAATTATTGCGCCGACATAAATCCAATGTACAATTTTGTCTGAAAGAAATAGTCGAGGTAGCTCCGAAGGGGTTAACGACGGTCAACTGACTCCTGACCTCTCACATAAAATTTGCCTGACCAAGGAACTTTTGCGAAATATTTTGGTATTTTGTTATACACTCAAATTCTGAGCATTACTCAATGTTAAGAGAAAAACAAAGAATATAAAACACAAAGGGAAACTTTAAATTCTTTGGTAATAGCGTAGTACTCGGGATTTTTACCCTCATGTTCCAGCCACTTCCACAGAGAACTAGGCAAATTTCAGTTTACATTAAAACTTAGTCTTTTTTAACCCATAGTCTTCTTGTTGTGCCTAATGGTGATAGATTCAATGACATAATTAGTTTGTTAGACTTCAACGATTATTAAATCTGTTGACACCTACCATTTTTAGTCACACTTTGATCAGTGTATTCAGTTTGTTGTATCTCTATCTTGAACAAATAAAATATTGATTTTAGACCGGTTGAACCCAGAATGAAAGAAAACGATTATTTTTGTCAATCTGCACATCTAAAAATCGTATGAAGCGCGGCGACATGCTGTCGACCCGAACACTATCTCAATCACACGGCAAAAGGGATTGTTTATTTTCTTTGTGTATGCACTCCAAAGGAAGTCAACCATTTTGCATAATGAATAATGAATCAGATTTTATATTTGCCTTCTGACAACCAGTTAAAATCTCTTTTTCATGCATTTAACTTATGAAGACCCTGACAAGCGGAATAGATGACGATTGCTGAGCACACAATTCCGTATGTATGCAGCAGAAAATGAAACAATGACCTCACTCATCTGGGTACAGATATCAACTAAACTGTCCTATGGAAGGACAGAAGAAACAAGATAGTATATTAATAAGTTTGTGAAAACCAAGGGTCAAAATCATATCTAGTTTTATATCTATTTTCTTGCTCAAAAGAATATCGCTTACAGGCTGTACCCTATTTTAAAACTCCTGTGTTAATATTTGCAAGGTTCATAAAGTATACCATTTTTCGTTTTGTTAGATATCCCAGGTACAGGCTATTAAAATGTAAAAAGAAAGAAAGAAAGAAAAAAAGAAAAAAGAGTTGTAAAGTAGAATGAAGATTAAAATTACGTTACAATACATTCTGCTATTACAGTTTTAATTTTTAAATTACAATCAAATTACAACCAATTAAATTCAGTTTCCCTTCTTCTTGGGCTATAATATTTAATTCACCAAACTAAATATGATTTAGATTTTGACTCGGAAAACCATTAGTGAGATAGCATGCAATAATTACGTTCAATACTAAATATAAAAATTATCAACGACGATTTCAAACAAAAAAAAAAAAAATATGACTTTAGCTGTGTTTTTTTTTTCTATCATAATACCGTTCGTAATATTTATTTAATCTTCAAAAATCCATGTATGAAGTTCAACGCTGTCAATGCCAAAATCCATGCCTCTCTCTCCTACAAAGTCTGTATTGTTGTAAGAGACGGAACACAGAAAAAGAAATCAGTAATCATGGAGGAGCGGAACCAGTGTATTTCATAAAGTTCAAAGTATTTTTCCATCTTTTTGATAGAGTAAATCATCAGATGAAATATATTTGTATAATTTAGATTCTGATTATTTGTTTTTATAACTTGTAAAGCAAACACTGGAAAAGTGTACGCGCGCGTGCGTACGTGCGTGCGTGTGTGTGTGTGTGAGAGATCTGGATTTTTATCGTAGCTTTACGACGTCTGCAGTATGGCTGTTTACAGTGATGTCTAGCAATAGGGCATCATGCTGCAGACATGTAGCATCTTGTACACTCTAACCTCTTAATGCTGATCGCCAAGGGAGGCAGCTGTTAGTACCATTTTTATAAATCTTTGGTTCGAACCAGCGGCTACCCGCATCCGAGGCGGACGCTCTAACCACTTAGGCCACCCGAGTGGTTAAACACGGGAAAAGAATGATTGTCTGACACATTCATGTAATTTATACGATATCGTACGAATGGACACCTTGATCATAAGTAAATATGTGCGTACCAAACATGGACGTAAATATTTTGATTTTATATTCATATATTGTATATTTATGTTTTTAATACATTTGTGTTTGTCTATTTTTATAAGCACTTTTAATTATTTTGTTCATTCGTTTTTCCCGTAATCTGGCTGGTCGTGGGGGCCTTACTGATTGGACAATCTCTCTCCATTTTGCCTGTTCTCCACTACTGTTTGGGACTTTGGAACGTTCATGCCAGTCCACAGTTTGATGTTATCTTCCCATCTCTTCTTCTATCTGCCTCGTTTTATACGCATAGTTTCGGACTAAAATTTATATTTTAATTTATCTATACGTTCATAGAACGGACATATTTATCATTCATTAAATAATGCATACGTAACTTTATGTTTATATGAAGTATATATGTACATTCCTGTACAAATATCAACATATATCTCTACATATGTGCTGATGTGATATTGATGTAATCATATTCCGACACCGAAGCACTTCAGCAAGCTATTATCAAAAAAAGAACTGTTAATAAATGTACAAAAATAATGGTATTACTGGAGATGCAATACATACATGAAATGTGTACGTATAACTGTGGAAAAGTGTTATTTTAGTTTCTTTACTTTAATATTACATTCAGAATATGTATGATTTATCAGCTATCGTTTCGGAGTTTTATGAATTTAAATATAATTGGTATGTATTGTTTCAAATTGTTTTGTTTGAAAACAGGTCATCTAAGTACAATTTCCCTGTGTTCCCGCGATTGCTTGAAATATTATGAGTCCGGAATTCTCGACGATTGGCAGATTCTATCATTGACAGCAAACTGCTGAAGAAAATAACATAAGGTTGTAAATAGTTCGATATATTGCTTCAAATGATAGTCTTTAAAAATTATGCACTGGTTAAAAGAGGTTGATGCTTTACGTCATACATTTATACCTTTCGTATTTGCCTCTTGTTAATTCTTAGCAGCAGGCAGGGTGAATCTACATCTTTATAAAGCATATGACATCATGGACTGAACTTGTATTCAATGAGTCTTCTTTGAAAATTGGACAAACGTGTGATGAAATATTGGATACTCAAGTGGCGATCTTGCCGCAGCAAATATGCCATTGGTAATGTTTGCCAGCCAGTTACTGCATTTATACAAAAGAACAATGGTACTGTCTATACAGTACTGTCTATATATTGTATTATTATTATTATTATTATTATTAGTAGTAGTAGTAGTAGTAGTAGTAGTAGCAGTAGTAGTAGTAGTATTTTCAATGTAGAAAGAAAATATTTATAATTCTCAACTCATTCTTCAATATAAAACCTGACCTGAGTGCCTTTATACTATTACTATAACATGCCAGGCGTCAACCGTTTTTCTGGCACCTGGTCTATTATAGACCCGTAATTAGTAATTTCTCTCGCCCAGTTAGCTAGTCATTTACGTCATTCTCGCACTACAGTGACGTAATTTCCATCACGGATAGTCTGACTAAAGTTCACATGCTCACCCACCCCGAAATATAGTGATTGGTTGATGGCTTCACATCTGACGCTGCATGATGGGTAAGAAGGAATGTCCGTTACCTTCTTCAAATATGGCGTGTGATCATTTGCTAGAAAGATTGTTTAGCACGTGACTATACCGCTAATCAGAACATAAACTTAGGGAACTTAGATTAATATGACAATTGTAATCCATGAAGCAACCGTTCGATTCTCTGTGAAAGTTATTTTCGCTGTAAACATGTGTAAGATCCCCGCTAAGTTTGGATAAAATGAAAGGTATTTTATGCAGTGACTTCTCACAGTTCCGAGTTTAATTTCTTTACTTGTTACCTATTTTAACATCTTTGATCCATATATGTGTTTTTATTAATCATATAAATGTCATTATAATAGAACATAAACCCTCTATGTTCGTTGACGATAAAGGTGAAATAAATGTTTTATACTCGTGAACGATATATATGAACGATTTTGAATTTGTTACTAAAAAAATAGCAAACGAGTACTGTTTCAGATTTGGCCATTTGCTTTAGACTTTGCTGTCGATCTTGGAATTAAGACTTCCCGTCTTTAATTAAAAATTAACATGGAATCATTAAAGAAAATAATATAAATAACGGAGATCAAACTGTTGGCAAAGAAATTGATAAACTCGGAGAAGCTTCAGAAAAATTGTTCTGGAAATAGCTGAGAAACAAAACGTAAGAACAATCACTTCCTCAAATATAATGATTTAGTCCCGGTGGGGAACTTTATTTCAACATCGCTTTATGTTTGTTGTCGTCCAGCCTTTGGCTCCGGAAAGCATTCTACAATGCAATTCAAAATTAGAGCAACGCCTAACTTTTAGTTTTGGTGCATCTGCCTTCCCAGTGAGTGTATACAGAAGTAACAGCAAGCTAGAAACATACAAGAAACAATGTAGCTTAAATAACACAACGTAAAGCGGTTACTATTTTCACCCAGTCTAAAATAAATTACACTAGACTGTCAGAATAATCTTCTATCTATCAAACAACAACAATGACCAATCAGGACATTAATAGACTGGGAAAATTTCTTGGCACGATCGGCTTTTTAGGAACAGATAACTGTTCGTTTGTACATACTTTTGACGCCAAACGTTTCCCCATAATCTACCATCTTTATTCGCTTGTAAGTCGAGTCCAACTGCAAACTGCACAGACCCTGATCTGCCCTCACATAATGCGCCAGCAGATCAGGTTTTATACAGTTTGTTAAGGGTGATCAGTGGAACAAACAACATAACCCTGATCTGCGTTCGCATTATGCATTGTTAGAAAAAAAATGAAAGCCTTGCTACTAATGGACTTTATTGAAGCTCTTAACTGGGCATTCTTTAGATCTTAACGAATCCATTTTAAATTTGCTTGAGTCAGCTAACGATGCATATGCGGACACAATCATACATCATCGTCACGAACCTTAAAGAACAAAAGCATTGCTAATTAGTGTGAATGATTGATCATGTATGATTTCTTTACACATACTAGCTTTACTTGTAATTAATAATTTATCAATATTTTAGTACTCTTAAATGGCAATATTGCCGGAAAATAAAAGATGGAATTGCCTGGCAAATCGTAATTTGAAGATGGAATTGCCTGGCAAATCGTAATTTGAGATGGAATTGCCTGGCAAATCGTAATTTGAAGATGGAATTGCCTAGCAAATCGTAATTTGAGATGGAATTGCCTGGCAAATCGTACTTTGAAGATGGAATTGCCTTGCAAATCGTAATTTGAAGATGGAATTGCCTGGCAAATCGTAATTTGAAGATGGAATTGATTGACAAATCGTAATTTGAAGATGGAATTGCCTGGCAAATTGTAATTTGAGAGATAGATGCGGCAGGATGCATATCTAAGCGATATCTGAGTCACTTCACCAATGCGATAAGAAAATCCTTAACTTTAGCAAGGAATTTTAAAGAATTTAAGTATGGAGAAAATGAGTTGTAAGTCTTGGGATAGCGTGAAAATCATGCAGCATATCACACTTTTTAATGGGAAATGATGTTCACGACTAATTAATTGACTCAGTCGTAGTCAAGAACATGTTTTACATTTTAACTATCGTTCACTAGCCTCTCTTTTTTTAAACATGCTAGCCCCCATCCTACAAGCTTGGCTAAAGTATTGAGAATGTATGGCAAAGTTTATGTTTATTATCTCAATTAATTGTCCCTACTTGTCAGAAAAAATGCTCTTATACCCTAAACGAAATTGCTATTATTGAAAAAGAAATTAAAGATATTATTAATTTCATTTATGTCAATAAAGCCACTGGGCCGTATTGTGTAAGTCATAGGAAGCTTAAAGACGCTAGTGAAACAATAGCAGCTCCACTAGCAATGCTTTTCTATTTGATCATTGAAGGGGAAAAAAATCCAGATAAATGCAAACTTGCGCATATTCTTCCCATTCCTAAAAAGGCGATCCACACGAGATTGCCAATTATAGACCAATCTCTCTACTTAGGTGTGTAAAAAAATCTTTGAAAGATGCATTTTTAAACAAGTATATAATTACTTTCATACAAACCGTCTCTTTTATAAGTATCAATCATGATTCCTTCCTGGTTACTCCACTGTTTTTCAACTTATTGAAATGTATCATATTATTTGCAGTCCATTAGATCAATCTCAAGATTCTTGTATTGCATTTTGTGATCGATCAAAGCTTTCGACCGGATCTGGCAAAGAGGCTTATTACTTAAATTGAAAGAATACACAGTGGCGTCATTAGGGTTGGTGTCACCCAGTGCGGTAACTCATGGTGTCACCCCCATGGACCTCCTTCCTGCACAAAAATTCAAAAATTTTATTGACATTCATTTTGGTGTCACCCGCTCTGATGGTGTCACCTGGTGCGGTCCGCACCCCCCGCACCCCCTAGTGACGCCACTGAGAATACAGTGTTTTTGTAATCTAATAAAATGGTTTGAAAGTTATTTAAGTCATAGAAAACAAACGGCTGAGCATGCGCAGCACTGCCTCTAGTGAGCTGAAGCCTTTTCTATGATGCAGAAAACAAATCTGCACGCGACAACAGAAGCGGTGTAGATGGGTGTAAGCTTTTATTTTAATGGATATCCCGTATAAGACGAATTTCATTTGTAGCAGCTGGTTTTCTGTATTATCTGTGAAGAACAGTCTACACATCCATAATCCGTGTTACCGTTTATGCCAGGAATTGGTGGGAAAATATAGACAGCCGCGGAAGAGATGGACGAATATGCATATTCATTACACGGCTGCACTGCATGATGCTATTAAAGTTTAATATTTATTGGAAAGTACAGTAGTTTTCTCATAAGTTTTATGCGAATGAACACGTACATTACCTATATTATTCTGCCAAAATATAATAACAGAATACGTTGTAATTTTTTATACAACCTCTTCACCGTAAATAATTCTTTTCTGATAAAAACTCGCTGCAAAACAATTGAGGCTGTACGGATTCAGCAACAGTAATAAAAACAGTAATAACAGTAATAACAACAGTAACAACAGTAATAACAGCAATAACAACAGTAATAACAACAGTAATATCTTGATTAAAATAATGAGCTACTTGAGTGTTTTTCTTGAATACGAGGCCAAGTGAATAAATATTCAACACGAGCACACATCAGTGCATACAGCTGAAAGAAATGGTACCAATTGAACAGACCATGGTTTGACACTTATTTAAAGATAAATATGTTTACGACAGGCATCAAATTTTGCATTACCAAGTCTTTAAAACACATATAAGACAACAAAATGTAATTATTATTGTGGTTAGTTTGAAATAAATGGTTTTGCAACTGTCATTTAACAGGCGTACCCATTGTGCCATTGAGTCTGGTACATCTGCATCTTTGAAAAGTCTGCATTTTCATAGGACGCACAAATAGTCCGCAAGATAGTGAATGGTAAGGTGTCATTAAATGGACCTTATTGAAAACAGCTCTGCGTATGATTGCAAGTTTTATTATCAATGAAACAGCTTAATCAAGATCCCAGTGTCAGAGGCGCCAGCAGAATTATTTTCTTGAGGTGACAAATATGTAGTGGTCAGATATTAAGTTTTACGGTTGTATGCCAAAACATGTTTAGAGGTGAAATTGGAAGGGGGGGGGGGCACTGCACCCCCATTCCTTGTCTTTATGTGCGGGGGCCTCTGCCCAGTGTGTGTATTTTGTATGCAGATCACGTGTCCTGCTTGATTACCCCTACCTCCCCCAACAGAGATGTTGCCCATACTTTCAACCTAAGCTCATCGGACAGTTTGTATGATTATCAGGCATATCACTTGATGCGCTTGATCGTTTTGTTTCCCTACTTTTGACTGGTTTTCAAACAGTCGTTATTCTTCAGAACCAATGGTTTGGCACACACTGCAACAATAGCGTCAACTAATGTCAGCACTCGATTAATAAACTAAATTGAGCAGTTCCTATAGGCAATAATCACCACTTGTACTGTATTCAAATTAAATAATGCATCATGTGGCAACTGTTTCTGTATAGTGGCGGTTATGTTCTCTCTGTGCTAATCAATAGGCAGAGCATTTTGAGTCTTGATCTGTAATTTGGAGATACGCAACTGCAATAATACAGCATAATTTCTTGGCTTAAGGACACTTGAATATCTCCGCAAAAGTTCTTAAATATTTGCACATGCTTTTGAGATTGTAAAATAGCATCTATGTCATTTCCTGCTGACTGCTTGATAGCTGCAACCCTTGCTCGTTGCTGTATTTAGGGCCCTATATACTTGAAAAGAATATTTGTCTTGGAACTGTACTTGGTCCGTCACATTCATGCCTTGGTTGATTTGAATTGGAAACTGGAAAATAGTTTTAAAGACCTCATATAATAGACAGTTTCTGAAATACTGGAAGTTACGCTATTTATCAAATATAATCAAAATCTTATGCTAATTAAAACCAGTACGTCAGCGGCATGTCTGGTTCAGTTTTGTGACACTGGATGTGCCAGTCACATTTGTTCTGACTGAGTATAGAATGTTAAATATTTTGTGATTTTTTGGGCCACCAGCGTTTCGTTTCAACATTCGTTAGGATTATCCCTTTGTTCATTAAATGTACTGACTGTCACGACTTAAGTTTCATACTGTGGATCTCAGAAAATGTCATATATAAGTCTGATTAAGCAGCACGTTTAACAACCTTAGTTTAGGATTGAATATGTTAAAACTATGAAATCTATTGTCAGATACATACATACATACATACATACATACATACATACATACATACATACATACATGCATGCATGCATGCATGCATGCATGCATACATACATACATACATACGTCTTTTGCAACCATCCGTACCGTTTCAACAATTAATGCTAATATTTCCGTACCGTTTCTGGTCGTTTAAATTGTCTATCGTACCGCTGCCGTTTCGCACCGTTTCTAACCGCCTGTACCATTTCGTACCGTTTCAAGATAGTCTCCCAGTATCTCGCGACCTGTGGGTATTGAAATTAGCTTATCGGCTTTTATTTCGACTTCAACATCGTACCCTTTCCATTGTTACTAAAGACGTTACAAGCACTATATATTATATTATATTATATTATATTATATTATATTATATTATATTATATTATATTAGCATTTACATGTAATAAGAGTCGGTATAAAAAGACACAGCACTAATGGAAGTGGGATAATTGTAAGGGTGCTGAGTAGGAGGAGGTGCTACTATATTTAAAGTACAGAGTAGATTACAATTAGGGGGTTAACTTGTGAAACTGAATCATCATTCTGTGCCTCATATCATGTCAAGTGAGAATATTAAAATATTTCCTCGAGCAGCCACAGCAAGCGGACCTTTAGCCGAAAGATGTCTGCGTAGTTTGAGCTTCAGATTTATAATTTGTGACACCAGGGTTATTGAAGTCCATCGATCCGATGGTAATGGAGTATTAGGGATGAATAGTGACAGATTGCACTCCACTAATTGACAATGGTCCATTAGAATCGCGGTGTCACTTGCTGACATGTATGATGTATAGCCGACTTTCAAAACAAACTGCTCATTAGTTAGTCCCCAAGTCTCGTCGCACTGTACAATGGACTCAATGGCTGCGGCTTGAGATATGATACCTACCTAGTTCGTGCACGGGTCGGTAGCCAGCAAAATTAATGGCAAACGATACTGGGTATTGTCAGCAAGGAAATGTTATACCTAGGCCAATATTGTGCCCCAGAAACCCCATTGTTTAAATAAGTATTGTCTTATACTTATAATCCATAGGTAAAGTCAATTCCCGAAGACGCGTGCCAAGTTGGCGGGAATTTTCAACACCAAGCGACTGTTGACTCATTTTTAAGCTTGAATTAATAGGAGAAAGACTGAAAGCCGAAATTCATCTCCACAAATATCCTACCTATGTTATTGTATTTTGATCATATAGTTCTCGGTGACCTTTGATGGTTATGATTTTGCGGCGCCATAAAAACGTAAAAGTGACAGGATAGATAAAGATCATATATTGCCGACACACCTGACAGTGTTTGTTTACTTTCCTGCTATTGCTTGTTTGTTTGTTTTAGCATCAAGATAGTTTTTTCCGCACTCGATGGACTTTACCTTTTCGTTACGGATATTTGTATTTTTGTTGGTTTAATTCAATAGTTTATTTTCGCAAGTATCAACATACTCTAATAGAAGATAAAAACAACTATTGCATCGTTATTCAAATGTTATACGTATAACATTAAATAGAAATTCTAAAAGAAAACGTAATCAATAAAAACTGGAAATAAGAGGACGGACAAATATAAACAATCTCTATAACACATAATTGTAATAATAATCTCATTAAGCGCTTCACATGCAAATTTAGTGAAAGTCCGTTTTCTTGATATTTGAAGCTAACCATTGTATGTATTTTTACATGGATGTTTTTTTTTCCAGAAGTATTTTTTAAATAGGTTTACAAGTACATTAGTATGTATGTGTATATATATATATATATATATATATATATATATATATATATATATATATAACCTATATATATATATACTATATATATATATATATATATATATATATATACACACACACTCTGTTTAAAATATCTGATACTTTTAATTCTTAAATTGTGCGAAAACACTTGCAATTTTGTCAAAGCTGATTTATGTTTATGGTTAAGCAGGAATTTAAAATAATTCTAGGACACGAAGTCAGTTTATATATTGTTACATCAGAGATAGTTTATAAGAATTTAGTAATTTATTATTCCAATATGATGGAACAACAACTTTAACCCCTTGTGACCTTAAAACTTACTATAATTTTGGAGCCGTTTCATGACTCAGGAAACATCCAATCTTCACCAAACTCAAAATGTTCAAAGTATTTTGCTTGTGTTACGTAATTATTACTATTTTATTTTTGATTCATTTTTGTGTTACAGTCATCATCAGTCAGTTAACGTTTGGGGCAAATTACAACAAGGATAATCATTGCATTCAAAGGATTATCAGCCAGTGTTGGTAGTAGTTTAGAAAATTTCCCAAAACTCCAAAAAAAAAAAAAAAAAAGACTGAGGCAATAAATGGTCTCATCCAGTGGCGTCACTGTGGGGTGGGGTGCGGGGGGTGCGGACCGCACCGGGTGACACCATCAGAGGGGTGACACCAATAACTGTCTATAAAATTTTTGAATTTTTGTGTAGGAAGGAGGTCCATGGGGGCGACACCAAGAGTTACCGCACTGGGTGACACCAACCCTAGTGACGCCACTGGTCTTATCCACGTCAAAAAGAATTGCTATAGGATTAAATTTCATCTTGAATTAATGGATAATCTTTTACAAAGACTATAATTTTAGTGTCATCAAATTTAATAATCCGATCCCATTTAATACAATAAAATAATCGTGCTAATTATCAAAACGGTTTTGTAAATGCTCAGTGTTTTCTGAAAATAAAACTAAATTGTCAGCAAACAGTAACAAAAATAAACGCAAATCACCTTACCCTATGACAATATCTCCTGTAGATTGTTATGAAATTTCCAGATGTTTAACAAATAATAATTCCAATTTTTATGAATTGAATGCGTTTTCTATGTTTTGATTGAATGTAAACGGTCAAGTGATACTGATCTGGAATATTTTACACATCGATAAATTCTGCGGATAATTTTGGTTCCCTGTTTCAAGATCATTTCATGTGAAGTTTTATCTATATCAACGCCTTACACCTTAATAATAACAACAACAAGTTCCCACCCACCCACTCCTGTGATTTCCTATCAAAAATGATAAGTCATAGATTAAAATCGACCATTAGCAGTTAAAACAATGTAATTGCATAGACCTTCCTGCACTCCAACACTCACCCCTTTTTGCCGAAGAAGGCATATGGCAGGCTTTAGAAGCCAATCTTCGGAAATTATTGCATTTCACCTCGACAACATGTTACAGCAGCGGTTATTAAAGGTCAGGGTCATATTCAACCAAGGGATCGCACTAAAAATGGACACAAATTTGCTTTTGAAAGACCGAAATGAGTAGAAAGTAACAATGAAGTTGCTATAACAACACGTGCCATCGCAAGCGTAATTTTCGAAAAAAAAAAGGAATATTCCTGGCTTAACCGCAACAACCGTTTTTTTATATAGTAAAATAATAATTATAACAATATATCACTGACATGACCCACTATGACATTTTACTCCGTATCACTATATAAAGAATTAATCAATCTTGGCTAGCGAAGATAGGGCTATGTATTCGCAGTTAAGAGGCTAATGAAAGAAAACTTCGATGTACATAAAAGTGAACGTTTTGTTGATTAAATCTGCTGATCTGATGTTAGAAAGGAAGTAAATTGGAATTATAAGGATTAAATGATCATGGTTGGGCATTTATCGATGTGCAAATTTTACCTAATAATTACAAAGTTTACATAAAGTCCTTCGGACTTTAATTACTTTGTGAGTGATGATGTAAAATTTACACATCGATAAATACACAACCATGATCATTTAATCCTATAATGAAAATAATATCGGTGATAAAACTGTACATTGCAGCAAACGTACCCCAGATTCATAAAAGTTACGATGAGTCCCACAATTGGAAAGTCTTGATCTCATTACACTGCACTTAGAACAACGAACTTTTAACATTTTGCCATTTACACTTTCTCTGAAAACATTGAAACCAAACGTGAGTTTTGCTTCTGTTATCACAATGAAAATTATATTGTTGAATTCTTGCATCAAGTGCGTTTTGTTTTAAATAAGCAATGGTTAGTGAAAACGTCGGTGAGTTAAAAGATGAAATACCATGAAACGATAGGCAGCTAAATTTGTGCTCCTTTTCTGTTTCTACTATCTTCCTACTTAAAGTTCAGATTTTGGAAAGGAACTGGTGGAGGGGAGGCGAGAAGGGGGAAGGGGGAGCAAAATCTGTATGAAATACCGTTCGATAAGGAAAGGTAAGGATTGGAGATTCGATGCATCCATCCGTGATTTAATAAAATCTTAACACTGCGTCCAGAAATGCAAATTGTTCACATTATGGAATTTAGAGGTATTCATTTCCTTTTCTTACTTTTGTTTTATTCTCTTTCTTTTCCTGTTATTTCAGCAACTTTTATCTATCAACAATGGTTTTACGTTTTTTATTCAATTTATATATCCACAATAAATACTTTTTTGACTTTTACATTACATAATCGTAAGCGTTCAGTCCAAAACTGTAGTCCATCTATTTAAAGGACCGTTTAATTAAGATCGTTCGGTATAACAATCACATCTATACCAAGGTCTAGTGATGGTGTTTTATCAGAAGTCACATCGTCGTTGTGCGTAATGTTCTTCTCCATTTCGTTTTTGTTATTCTCCTTCATCATCATCTTCGTCGTCGTCGTCATCGTCGTTGTCGTCATCATCACCACCGTCGTCGTTGTTATCGTTCGGTTCTTAACATGTCTTGATATGAAATAGAATTTTGGGACAAGTTTTAAATATTTCTTCAGCATGGTTGATGGGTGTTTTGAGAACTGATGGATCTTCGCCGCCCTCAGATTACCGCAGAATTAGCTATATTCATATATGCAATCATTGAAACGCCATCACCATCATATCGCCACCATAGCTATCATCGTCATCATCATCATCATCATCATCATCATCATCATCATCATCATCATCATCTTCTTCTTCTTCTTCTTCTTCTTCTTCTTCTTCTTTGTTGGATCAGGAGATGCAGGTTTCCATTTCCACTGCAGCATCAACCCAGATCGGCTAGTAGTAGTAGTAGTAGTAGTAGTAGTAGTAGTATCCAATATATCTCCCAAAGCTTGTGACTTCGGTAACTCTTGTCTCAAACCGTGATTGCCGAACTGTTAAAGACTGAAAATCATCAATTACTGTTGTATTAATTTTACTCGCCTAAACGTTGTCTGAAAGGAAAATGTTATAAATATAATTTATTATAGCTTAAAAATCCATTCAAAGATGCGATAAAACTTAGCTGATAAATTATGTTCTGGAATTAGAAAACAACCCTTTTTCAATGAGCTCCATGTGAGTAAATCTTATATTTGGTAAAGAAGTTGTTGTTGTTGTAGGGTTTAACGCCATTTTTCAGCACAAGATAGGCTATACATGGCGGCCAGTATCAGTGATGGAGAAAGAACCCGGGAAAATCCCGGAAAGAACCACCGACCCACGAGAAGCTACTGGCAAGCTTTCTTACGTACCCACATTGGCTAAGCCCGAGACTCGAACCCACGCAGACAGAGGTGACACGGCAGTGATCCGTAACTGTGAGCGCTTTAGACCACTCTGCCACTTAGTTGATAGATCATGGTTTTAACTGCATTCTTATCTCAAAATAGTTTTTGGAGGATATCTTTTTCCTGAATGCACTTAACGGGACCTTTGAGGACCGTATTTGTCGTTTATCATGCGGTTCTTTGTACTTTATCGGTTGCATAATGTTTATTTTTATAAGGAAAAGAATCGATATTTTTTTCTTAAAAACAATCTTTCGTCTGTGATAAAAAGAATAATAAGTTTGTTAATTCAAAACCGTGAATTCAGACCATTGCACAGACGAGATATAGCTTCAGTACAAGAAACGCCCATGATTATAAAAATCACTCACAATAAACCGTATTAATTAAATTTTTAATTGTAATTAATCACATGATAAGATGTGTAACCTCTGACCGCAATCCGATGCGCGTGCATGTTTCGTACAAATACAAAATTGCCTTTGGTTCAGGGTTGTGTCAACAAATCATTCTGTTTGAAAAACATTGTCCTTGTTTTGGGGAAGCGCACAAGGTAGCCCGCTTGACAGAAATGTGGCGGTTAATATTGATCGTTTTTCAGCTAGAACAATTCCCGTTTCACATTTACAGAACAAGGGTGATCACTATTTAACCTTTCTTAAAGTTTTTAAGTGTCCTAGACTTGTATGAGCTTTTTTTTTACACAAACAACTAGCATCTTTGGTATAACTCAAAGATTGACGTGGTCAAAAAATCGCTACAAGTTGATGGAATTAATACTGAGTCTAATGTTGATCGTTGTCTTTCAGTTACAAGGCTTGGATTCTTCAAACCTGCTTTTTTCTACTTTAATTTCAGTCTTTCTAACACCTATTAAAGGCATGAAGCAAACGTGGTTCATGACCTAAACTTTTGGATTCTCATTTAGATAAACAAAATAAAAGGCAACTGCTTTCTTATTCCCGCGGTTCCGGTACATCAATTTATGTCACATCGTCTCTACCAATATCTGGAGCAAGTTAATAATGACAAGAGAGATATGTTACTTCATAAAATGAAGCATACCATGAAACTGTTATACTACCAAGACCTCGCATTTTATATATCAGCAATATTTGGTATTTTGATTTTTATAAACCGCTGATAAAATCCGTGTTATTTTATGCTGCTTGAAATAGTTCTCTTCCTGCATTTCAGCAGGCTGTCGCACGAGGCATTGTCAATCGCGCAGCTGTTGATACTATTCCATCGTTTGTTTAACTATCAATAAATTTCGTTGTTGTTGTTGTTGTTGTTGTTGTAGGGTATACCGCCATTTTTCAGCACCAGATAGGCTATACATGGCGGCCAGTATCAATGGTGGAGGAAGAACCCGGGAAAACCCCAGAAAGAACCACCGACCCACGAGATGCTACTGGCAAGCTTTCTCACATACCCACATTGGCCGAACCCGAGACTCGAACCCACACAGACAGCGGTGAGATGGCAGTGATCCGTAACGGTGAGCACTTTAGACCACTCGGCCACTCGGGGCCCCAATAAATTTCGTTTAAGTGCGAATCTTTTCATAAATCTTAAATAACACAATAAAGGTTAAACAAATGCAGAATATGTTGCTTATATACAGTTTGGTGACTTGTTTCGGTCGATTCTACATCAATTAATTTTGCCAATTTAGATAAAATGAACAGTGAGTCCACGAACTATGTATGACAGTACAATACATAAGATCATATTTTGCACAATGTTCAAAATTTAAAGAAAAGATATCCCTTTGATTTTCTCCATTGACAATCCTTGTTATGAAAGAAGAAATGTGTAGATCTTATGGGAGATCGAAAAAACTTACAATTTTCATTTTAATAGCTGTATAAAAGTAAATTGGACTTTGTTTTAACCTTGTCAGTGATTACGTACAAATCCACAGTTCAATACCCAACCATGACAATTTAATCTTATAATTTCAAGTTTCCCCCTTTCTGTAGTCAATCAGCAGATACCATGAACAAATCATTATGTTATAGGCAGCTGACACTTTGTTTCTCTTAGAATATTCACACTGCTCCAGAGTAAATCTTCCTATCTTCTCTAGCCAAGGGTCGTTGATTCACATATTCTCTCATCGATGTGGAACTAAGTATATCAACTACTCTCGCGGTGAGCGAAGATGACCTATCTCGTACTCATCACAACACCTCAACACAAGTGTTAATAACAGCTTAGAGACAGACAAAGTAGCTAATGCAGAAACAGAAGGACATGGGGCCAAGCTAACCTCGGAAATACTTTGATGCAGTGATGCAGCGTAACATTCGCAAATGCAAAGTCAACCTTATAGATCATACCTCCAGTCTATGTCGACGGTTCCCATTTGGACCACCTCTTGCTACTTACCAAACAAGGATTGATCGAGTAAAAGCACAAACGATAGAACTATTCTTTTCATTCGTAACATCGTAGTCAATCCTGTCGTGAATTCAATGGCAGAAACATCTAAAGTGTGCTTATTTTGGGGGTTAGGGTTCCTTTCTTGCGGAGACATTTTCGGCGAACAAAACGTATGATTATTATGTAAATTACTGCGCCGACATAAATATCTGAGGCATAGTTTAGTCTTACGGAAATGGCCGAGGTAGTTCCGAATGGCAGCGTAAAAAAGATGGACATCGCCGAATATCGGCGGAGTGCTCGCTCAAATGGCGAATTACAATAGGTAAAATAATACCATGCGAAAATAATTGCGATATCTTGATGTATTTTTATTGGCGCAAGTTTAATATAGAAAAGAGAATCTAAGGAATGTTGCAGCCGAGAGGTCATCACAACTAGCAGATCACTGTAATGAACGCTGTGGTGATGTGTAACATCACATGAAGTCCTTTGGTAAACAATGCACATTTATAATTTAAATTAGAAACATCCCTATAGAGCATGGAGACCCCACCACAATGCCTGAAAACTGGCTCAAACGCCAAACCTCACAGCAGTGTCTGATAGTACTTTGTCAATGAGCAAAAAGAAAAACAAAATTGCAAGAAAAATGAAATTAGAAAAAGGACTATTTCTCTCTCTCTCTCTCTCTCTCTCTCTCTCTCTCTCTCTCTCTCTCTCTCTCTCAACCAAACAAGCAACGTTTAGCTGACCAGTTTATTCCATATTGGCAATCTAGAAACAGAGATTCTTTGAGAACTTGTTATATAGGAATTTTTCATCAAACTTTGGCTATAAAGAATATTTGTATATAGCAACAATGACACAGTTTATAAAATCTCTTTCAGACTGTATGTCCTTACTGTGCATATTCAATGGAAAATATGGAAGAGGCCACAAATTACCCAGCTACATCAAAGGACTTTTATATTTTGTAATGTACTTGAATATGAGCATCACTTTGTATTAGAAAAATGTCATTTGCCGCTAAGAAAGAAGTGTATACTCTTATTCCTGTAAGTTACTGAGTATTTTGAAATTTATAAAATTCCTAAATTTCACGAAATCGACAGAGGTTAAATATCTGGGAAATTATACCCACAGAGCACTAACTGCATTTATTAACATTATGAATGTTAGAATTAATTAATTTGTTATTCACTTTGCTATTATTTGTTCCTACGTTCACTGTTATTTTCGTCTCATTTCGATTTGTTTGTTAAATACATGCATTGTTATATATCGTATTTCAGGCATAATGTTTTTACGACACTTCTAAGAAAAGAATTTTGAATACCGCATATTATATTTTGACGATCGAAACACCTTCAAGTCTAGAAGTAACTTTGGAAGTGGTTGTAGGAATACACATCAATCTGATTGGTGCAGATGATTCGCCACCCACCCCCACCCCCCGGCAGAGTGCACCATACATGTAGCATCAGATAAGGCCAACGGTGTTCCGATTGTAACTCGGTCTTCTTCCTTCCCTTACTGCCCCATTTGAACAAAAGTAGTTTTCAATATAGTTCTCGATGACGCCGAATTATGTTCGCGGTATATTTCTCAACGGATATGGTCGAAGATGTTCCTATTTACATATTGATGATGCTTGTGTTTTCTCCGGAAAAGAGCTTGTAACTAAGCACGCACATGTGCTTGAACCATCATATTATGGTGTAATTTATAGGTCACACACTAGCGTGATGTAATCTTACATCACTCACGGTACTAATTCAGTTCCCATAGTAAACCTATGGAAACACCAACGGTAACTTTAAATTTCTGAGTGCTCATGATCAAACCTATATTTATCAGTATAGATGGAACCTGGATGACAGCTTCTGTTTAGAGAAAAGGATATGAGCCGCGGCATTTTCTGGACCTACATGTATTTAAAACATGCCCTTTCAATTCCGCACCGAAGAGTCAGGTGCTAATTTCAGTAATGAGTGTTCCAAACTCAAGACTGTTAAAGGACTGAAATTCCATCAAGAAAATAATGTCTCTGTTTGTTTTAAGCTATTATTAGGATAAGCCCTCAACAGATTCTTTTTCCACAAAATAACTTTCATTATCAACCAATCCTGGCCACCCAAACCCATCTATACTCTATTTTATGTTCACCCATTTCCAGGCTGGTTCCCATTTTTTCCATGCTATTAGTACCGTGTGTCCTATACTGTGTCATACTCCATGAATATAAACATTCTTGTATGTATGTTTATGTGGGCATGTGAGTGAGTATATACACACACGTACGTGCATGCATATGTATGTATGTATGTATGTATGTATGTATGTATGTATGTATGTATGCATGTATGTAAACACATACCTACATATACATGCATGTGTACATATACACACATACACATGCATTACGCATATACGCATGCACACATGCACATACGCATACCCATACATGTACACATACCTGTGTATACGTGGAATAACATGAAACCATCCCCGTATGGAAAAAGAGAACAGGAGGTGACAATCTGTGGTAATAATTATACAATATTAGCCAGAGAGCTTCATATCTCCGTGAGTTGTCATACAACAAAATTTGCAGACATATATAATGTGTAAGTGTATATTTATGCATAAATGAATGTTGATATGTGTATGTATATGTAAATGCATATGTAAGTATATATCCACTCTTTTACTGATTGAAATTTTGCACATGCGATAGATTTCTTTTATTGTATATATCAAACGTGCCACCATAAAATGTTGTAACAAATGTATATGTATTACTGATGGCCCGTCATAATATCGCAAGCAAAGTCTGCAATAAAGTTGTATTATTTTCCAATGACTTTAAAGATACACATTCTTTCTATTGCAGCTTTTACTCTTTGTTTCATATGCAAAAAAACTCGCATGCACTCACTGAAAGATGTTAAAACAGCACAGTATCTGAAATGAAGAAAAATGTAAAAAAAAAATTATATTCACAGGGCGATTACATTGTCCTGGATATTCTCCAACAATAATGACAACCTGCATGGTAATGGTATCGCGTATCATATGCTATTTTCATCTCTACCTGTACTCGCGCACTCAACTCTACCGACCTAGATTTTGTGTTTATAACTACATCTAAGTTGTGCTGACTCGGTAACCTTCTGGAGCTAGCATGTATCATCTCTTAATTGTTGTTCTCACTTTTACCTGAAATTTTAGATTGCTCAGTTCATCTTGGATTTCCTAAACTGAAAAACATGCATGGTCCAGGTTGGTATATAACTGAAATACTCAGAGCGAACGCGTGTTTCTCATATCAAATAGCCATTAAACACTGCGGCAATGGTTTAATATTCGCGTTGTCATGTATGTCTCAGTATCAGTACGACTGTACTAGATTCTGGGTACCTTGTGATTATTCTACTGATCTAATTGGGTCTATCAGAAAGGTTAGTTTCAAGCACATACATGAATGGCGTCTATTAAGTTCATTTACAGGTCATCGACTTGTGTGTGTGTGTGTGTGTGTGTGTGTGTGTGGTTTGTGTGTGTGTGTGTGTGTGTGTGTGTGTGTGTGTGTGTGTGTGTGAGAGAGAGAGAGAGAGAGAGAGAGAGAGAGAGAGAGAGAGAGAGAGAGAGAATATTAGGTCATAAGACTCCAATATGTGTAATAAATACAACATTTTATGACTAACTTATTTCTGTTGTAAACCCCATCAGTTCACTGACTAGTATAAAATTAAATTTTTTTTTTACAGAAATAAATAAATAAATCAATCAATCAACAAATAAATAAATAAATAAATAAATAAATATAAAAGTTAGTGCTATTGCCAAGAGGTCATGGCTTGTTTAATTTGACTTAGTTCGTTTGTTGAGTTTGATATGTTTTTATTTGATTTGGTATTTAGTTTGATTTGATTTGATTTGGTTTTGCTGGGTTAGCCTTTTTCACAAATAGTTTTAGGTAGGTCTTTATTTTGTTTTGTTTATTTTGGTTTAGTTTGGCTAGATTCGTTTTGGCTCAAGAGGTGAAGAGAATGATTTCTGTCCTGAAGCCGTCCAGCTTTTTGTCAAATCACATTACTAATCGATCTGAATCGACTTGTTTAAACCTTACTTAATATTTTGGCATGGTTTGTCTTGTTTATTACCGATGAATGTACTTATTATCACACAATTCAATTGCTGAGAAGTACATTTCTGTAATTGGTAGCACGTGAGCACGGTACTGACTATATAATGCAGAGTAAAAATTATGTTTTAAAAATATGAAGATAAAGAGGAGAGAGAGAGAGAGAGAGAGAGAGAGAGAGAGAGAGAGAGAGAGAGAGAGAGAGACAATTTTATGGCCGGTAGCAATGTTAATTAAAGCAGAATAATGCCTTAGATCAACTGTAAATATATTAAATATTACAAATATCTCTTGTTGGTTCGTCATTTCGCTTAGTTTCTACGCCACACTAATTTCCGTGCGCCGGTACGGGAATATGGCTGAGCATTCAGTGTTTGTAGTGTGCTATTTTCTTCATTAAAACCATCTTTCATGTTTAAATCAGAAGTGTGTCATATTGATTTAATCAATGTAAATAAAAATAGAGACTCAAAAAAAGAAAACAATCAATTTATCAATATGCAAAGGTGATTGTGAATAGACACAAAAGGCAGAGAACTACATTTTATAGCGGACACATTCGACAGGGATGTGAGTTCATTTTTTTTTTAAAAACACTTAAGATGTACAAGGTCTTTTTTAAATAGCCAGCATAATCAGCGAGGAAACCCGTGGAAATTCTTTTTCTTTAAAATTCTAACCCATCTCAAAATACGAAACTATAGAGCGCCAAAATAATAATAATAATAATAATAATAATAATAATAATAATAATAATAATAATAATAATAACAACAACAACAATATGTGTAATAGGGATTTTTAACGTAGCTTTCACAATTTTCAGTCATATCGCTACGATGTCTGCAGTGACAGTTTATTGTGATGTCTAGCACTGGGGCATCATGCCGCAGACATGTAGCATTATGTCCCACCCAGTCACATTATCCTGACACCAGGCCGACCAGTCCTAATACTAACCTCTTAATGCTGAGCGCCAAGTGAGGCTGCTGCGAGAACCATTTTTGTAAATCTCTGGTATGATTCGACCGGGGTTTGAACCAGCGTCCTCCTTCATCCGAGGTGGACTCTCTAACCACTTAAGCCAAATAATAATAATAATAATAATAATAATAATAAATAATAAATAATAAATAATAATAATAATAATAATAATAATAATAATAAGAAGAAGAAGAAGAAGAAGAAGAAGAACAAGCAAGCATAACAATAACCTTTGAAGTACACAGGCTATTTGAGGATCCACACTGCTAACAGCAAGAATTTATAAGTAAAGCAGGCACCAACAGCTCGGTGCAACCATTTTAAAGTCTTCTGGGTTAAATTTTTGCGCATTGGAAACATAACAGAAGCGAAGCTGTTATTTTATGTATGTATGTATGTATGTATGTATGTATGTATGTATGTATGTATGTATCTATGTATGTATCTATGTATGTATCTATGTGTGTGTGTATGTGCTTATTTCTGTGTACCGGTGTGTGTGTGATGAAGATGAGATTGCGTTCACTAGTATTTAATTTAAAAAAATCAAAAGTCTGCTCTTTGAATTAATAGGTCCAATAATAACTCATGATCATTCCGTCTTTGAAATAATCTTCCAGTTTGAACTTCATCAGGGCACTCGATTGGATATTGTCATTTATTTTTATTTTTATTTTTGACGACTTTATATTTATTTATTTGTTTATTTATTTTATTTTATTTTTTTGTTGTTTTGCCAAATATATAGGGAGGTATTATTGATGTCCAAAACTTAAAATTTCGCTGATTATTTTCCCAAATGATTTTTCGTGGCGCTAATCTCATTCATATCTTTTCATGAATTGCCTGGGGAAAAGAAGTGTAGATTTAAGGCTTGGCCTTTGCAAAATCTTCAAACGGTTCGGGTGACCCGATGAGCTGAGTTATGCTAAAATCAAATCGAGCGGACAGAGCTTCTCTTGAAGAGTACAAAAATAATACCATTTATGAAAGAAAAACAGTAATTAACTTCTAATATTACATGTCAACCGTTATGCAAGACCCAGTGCAATGTTAGATCAGGTCATGCAGAATGTTCTTTGACGAAACTTAACCGTACCGCGTTCACGCGCCCACCTAACGGCAATTACGCTGAAACAGCAAAGATCAGGATCTATGATCACATAATGGGCATGCAGATAAGGGTCGGTGATTTTTGCTTAAAATCGTAAAGAAAAACAATCAGCATAGACCTTTATTTTTCTTCGCAGTATGTAACGGCAGATTTGTATTCTTACTGTTCGTAGTTAATTGCACGTTACAAGCGATAGTGCACATATATGCGTAAATAACTATGCAATGTCATCCAGAATAATTTTAGATGTCAACTCTGTTCGACCTTATTTAAAATGAAGTCTAATAAGGAATATAAAACTATATCAATCATTAGGTTTTTGCTGCTGTGAAGTTTGTTGGAAATTAAAGCAATTTATATATCGGGTATTTTGGCACATAATGTTTATCTTACGGCACACAGAACTGTGACGCTTATCATTTGGATGATCCTTAATTGGATCATTTGACAAAAAGGACAAAAATTCGTCCCTAAAATAGCTATATCAATGAATGAGATTTGAATGTTCTTTCCACTGTTCCATTGCACTTGCTATGTAACCTAGCCTTTACAAAATACGGTCAAAATGGTGATTTTGTAGGTATTTCCTCACTGAATTTGTAGCTACGTCTTGAACGATAACATCCGTACTTACAAGTACATAAATACAACAGTAAGTCTTATAATATATGCGGAAGTAATATATTAAAACAACTATTGACTTCATTTCTTATGCTCCTATTCCACAAAATTACAACCCAAATTCTCAAATTATTCTTGTAACCCTTTCAGAGTGACGAATCTAACAAATCACACTTACCAATTATAAACTGATAAGAAAAATTAAAACCACAACACTTTATATTCAATGCATTTCATCAACAATTTACAGTCATAAACATATTAGGTTTTCCAGCTCAAAAATAAACGTTTCAGGTGTCAAAATCAATGGGATGGCGCATATGTACATGCTTTCTGTTATTTCCAGCCCTAAAACCGAATTTTATATTGATACAAATGATTAATGTAAGTAGTATACATTCTGCGCATTCTTGACCAGTCGCATCTTTGTGCATCAGCATCTCGTTTAGGAATACACGAACATGAAAAATAAAAATTTACAAATCACTAGACCGGTCAGGGTGAAGAAGGGTTTATAGAATGTCGACTCCAGCCATTTCCATTTAAATAAATACATATTTTTATTATTATTATTATTATTATTATTATTATTATTATTATTATTATTATTATCCACATTAATTACTGGTTTAACTCAAGAAACTTGCCATACCACTTGCGAAGATCAGTGTGAATTGTTGGCATCCGTTAGTCTCGAGAGACGATGTAAGTACGCCCATGAGAGATGTCGCACTTGCTGGTTGTGCAGTGTCTGCTGTGGCTATGGAGCCCAACACGGGAGTGGCAGTCCTTGCTGCACTTGCTGAATTTGAACGTTGAGTCTGGTGTGGGTTGGAGCTACTTCTTCTTCCTCTGGTATCGCTTTTCATCAGCGAGCAAGCGTAGCTTGTTCTAGCCGGCTTTCAGACCAGTGATCAGAACATGTCGCCAGCTGGACCTGTCTAGAGCAAGCTCTTCCAAGGTGTTGACATCGATGTCAAGGGCTTTCATGTCGCGCTTGCAGACATCCTTGAAGTGGAGATGTGGCCGTCCGATCGATCGTTTGCCAGAGGCAAGCTTCGAATAAAGAAGGTCTTTGGGGATCCGTCCGTCATCCATCCGACATACATGGCCGACGTACATCCTCCATATGGCGGAGGAGTGTGACCATGCTGGGAACCTTTGCACGTTCGTTGTTTGTCACTTGATCGCTCCAGGTGATCCCGAGTAAGCGTCGGAGGCATTGCATGTGGAAGGCGCTCAGTCTTTTCTCCTGTGAGGTGTACAGGGTCCAGGTTTCACTGGCGTACATGAGAGTGCTTAGCACACAGGCACGGTACACGGAGATCTTAGTGTTCAGGGTCAGCATGCTGTTGTTCCACACTATCTGCGACAACCTGGAGAGAGTTTTTGATGCCTTTCCAATCCGCTTGTTGAGCTCAGCATCGAGCGAGAGGTTGTTGGTGATGGTAGAGCCGAGGTACGTGAACTGACTGACTACCTCTAGTTCATAGTTGTTGATGATGATGTTGGGAGGATCCGCGTCCGGAGCCATCACGTTGGTTTTCTTTAGGCTGATGGTCAACCCGAACTCATCGCATGCTTTAGCAAAGCGGTCCATCAGGCGCTGTAGCTCAGCTTCTGTGTGTATGGCTAGAGCAACATCGTCTGCAAAGAGAATGTCCCTGAAGGTTGCTTCTCGCACTTTGCTCTTTGCCATCAGTCGTGCCAGGTTGAACAGTCTGCCGTCTGATCGCGTGTGGAGGTAGATCCCTTCTGTGGATGTCCCAAAGGCGTACTTGAGCAGGACAGCGAAGAAGATGCCGAAGAGCGTGGGGGCAAGGACACAGCCTTGTTTCACTCCGCTGCGGATGTCGAAGGGGTCGGACGTTGAGCCATCGTAATGCACTGTGCCTTCATGTTGTCGTGGAAGGACTTGACCATGCTTAGCAGTTTTGGAGGGCATCCAATCTTTGCCAGGGTTGTGAAGAGTTCGTCTCTGCTGACCAGATCGAACGCCTTGGTGAGGTCCAGGAAGAGGGGTCTGTGTTGTTCTCTGCACTTCTCCTGCAGCTGCCTGATGGAGAAGATCATGTCGATTGTGGACCTCTCTGCGCGGAACCCGCACTGCAACTCTGCATACACTCTGTCAGCAAACGACTGCAGTCTATTCAGGATGACGCGTGCGAAGACCTTACCCACCATGCTGGGAAGGGATATGCCCCTGTGGTTGTTGCAGTCGCTTCTGTCGCTCTTGTTCGTGTACATGGTTACGATGTTGGCGTCTCTCATGTCCTGAGGCACTGCACCTTCATCCTAGCACTGGCAGAGGAGGTCGTGCAGGTGTGTGAGCAGCACGCTGCAGCCGCACTTGATGACTTTTGCTGAGATGCCATTCTTCCCTGGGGCTTTACCTGAGGAGAGTTTCTCTAAGGCCTTCTTTAGTTCTGCCTCAGTAGGTTTCTCGTCCAGTTCGGCCATAAGACGGAGGCTTTTAATGGCGTTGAGGGCAAAGTTAGTTACGTTGTTCTCTCTAGAGTACAATTCAGAGTAGTACTCCACCCAACGCTCCATCTGCTTGCCCTTGTCGTGGATGGTATCGCCTGCGGCAGACATCAGTGGTCTGTCACTTTCTTCGTGGGACCCATTATGCCATCGTACATGCCTCTGATGTTTCCGATATCTGCTGCTGGCTGGATGCTCTGACAGAGCTGAAGCCAGTATTCATTGGCGCACTGCCGTGCCTACCTCTGGACATTGCTTCTGATAGACCTGTATGCCTGCATTGTCCTCTGGCAGGGGGATCGCTTACATTCCAGGCGGGCACTGCGACGCTCTTCTATGGCTGGCATGAGTTTGGCGGAGTTGGCCTCAAACCAGTCGTTGTTCTTTGACTGCTTCTTACCAAAGATCCGTGTGGCTGTGCTGTACACAGTCTCTCTGATGTGATCCTATATCTCTTTGGCACTGCCGTAGGGAGGTTCTGAATCGAACGCCTTGTCTGGATATGACGTCTTGCTCACATCAATGCTTGGTTTACCCTCTTGCCTGGAGCGGTGCATCTTCTTTGGCTGAAGTTTCATTTTGCAGCACACCAGCGAGTGATCGGTGTCGCAGTCAGCGCTATGGAAGGTACGGGTAAGAAGCACACCCTTCATGGCGGACCGTCTCGTGATGATCAAGTCCAATTGGTGCCAGTGTTTGGACCGGAATGACTCCGAGACACTTTGTGCTGTGGCTTTGTCTGAAAGAATGAATTGGTGATGCTGAGGTCGTGGTACGAGCACATCACTAGTAGTCGCTGCCCGTTCTCATTCATCTTCCCAACGCCAAACTTGCCAAGACAGGAAGGCCAAGAGTCATGGTCGGCACCCACCCTAGCGTTGAAGTCGCCCAGTAATATCAAGTTCTCTTCCTTGGGAATTTTGTCGATGAGCTAGTCTAACTCGTCGTAAAACGCATCCTTGATATCTGCGGTGGCGCTTAGTGTGGGAGCATAAACGCTGATCAGGTTGACAGGCCCGGTTGGGGTGTGGAGGCGGAGAGATAGCAGTCTTTCGTTTCCTTGTTGGCAGGGTTCAGTCATCCACAGCAGAGAGTTCCAACACCACTCTAGCTGGCTTCGTCGACGCTCTTTCCTTGCCAAAAGAACGTGTAGTTCTTTTCCATGAGGGACCCGGAATCTGGTAGCCGTGTCTCCTGTAGTGAGGCGATGTCGACCTGGAGTCTTGCAAGTTCGTCGTTGATGACTGAAGTCTTTCGAACATCGCTGAATATTTGGTAATTAATATCCTGAAATTAAAAATAGTGAATCCGAATTTTGCAAATTATTGCCGGCTGGAAAGGTTGAATGGAGTACTTACCGTTTGTACTCGCTTGTAAGTCCAGTCAAACTGCAAAAAACAAAGATCCAGATCTTCCGCAGCATAATGTACCTTTATGCATTAACTGTGTCGAAAGGAGATCAACCGTACGTATTCGCTTATGAGTCGAGTCTAACTGCAAATAATGTTGACCCCTATCTGCCGTCGCATAATGTGCCAGCAGATCAGTATATATCTTATTTGTTCTACTGATTGCCCCTAATAAGTGGCTAGACCCAGATCTACCAACGCCTTATCTAAAAAGCAGAGCTGGGACTGCTGTGCTTGCAGTTAGATTCTTCTTATAAGCGAGTATGTACTGTAGATTTATCAAATATTTTTATTTTTTTTTAACCGTTCACTTAAATTGATAAAGATGAAAGATAGAATTGGAATTTTGGAGGAAAATATTAAAATGACTGCTAGAATGAGTATGAATCTCTCCTCAAATTTAACACCATTCCGGAGAATACAAAAAGGTAGTGATTTGTCATCGTCATTAGGATCAGTCCTAAAATGTTATCTACGTAATCTTTTTTTTTCTACTGAAAGTGTAAGACAAAACTTCAAACAACATTGGTGAATATCTAAAGGGTCATTTTACTTGTAAGTAATATCAAATACCGTACCCAACGACTCTTTAATCTAAAGTATGGTACCGTATATACTCGCTTATAAGTCGAGTCAAACTGCAAAAAACAAACATCCTGATCTGTTGTTGCATAATGCAACTGTAAATCAGGATAAATGTTGTTTGTTTTACTGATTACTACTAACAAACTGCACAGACCAAGATCTGCCGGCGCATCATGCAACGTAAGATCTAGGTCTGTGCAGTTTGCAGTTGGACTCGTCTTATAAGCAAGTACATACGGTATCATTGCACAACAATCGTGACAATACAAATCTAAACATGATAAGACACTCCATAATCTATTTGAGTTGGAATGATGGGCAAAAATCAGACCAACTCATTTTCAGGACAGAAAATAAAGTATGTTGTAAATATAAAAAGATGAATTTCCCTTTGTGTTCCAATCCCCTCGATATCACAACTCGAGTGGTAAATATATACCTAAACTTCGACGACTTACTATGCTACTCCAATTTTGTCATGCTATTCTTATGAAAAATTGTAAATACATCATTGAAATGTTGTTTTCAAGGATTTTTAAGATGTCTTTGGAAGAGATTATATATATATATATATATATATATATATATATATATATATATATATATATATATATATATATATATATATATATATTCTTCCATATTTATTGTAGATCTATTGGTTTAGTATTATATATACTAATATATCTCAACGTGGGATAAAGACTGGTATGAACTTATTATTATTATTATTAGTAGTAGTAGTAGTAGTAGTGATAGTAGTAGTAGTAAATAATGAGATTGATAAGCATTTGTGTGTATCTAGAATTTCAAATAACTACTTATTTACATGTCACCGCTGAATTTCTGCTTTTCTCTCCCTCTGAGTAAAATATTATTTGCCGTATTCATGATTAACCATTCGTTGCGTTATTTGGTTACTGGTAGACCGTTTTGCCTATTGGAAATAAAGTATCTATAAACACTCACAAATCCAAATACAGTGAACGGCGATTTACTGCAAACAAGCGATGCCTGGCGTAATCATAATGTTACAATACTGGTGTGCAGCTGGCAGTTGTTCCCACAACTTACAAAGGCATACATAAACGTTCTAGTGACTAACTCCAAATAAAAAAGGGCAATTATTATAACTCACATTCCTGCAGATTCAGAAAAGGTGGAAATGATTGTATAATGACTAAATTCTTATCAATTTATATTTTAATAAAGTCCATACTTGAAACAGAAATCAACCTGACTTCATTTCAAGGTTGGCAATTCGTTATTGGCAATTAGTTATTGTTTTTGTTTAAAACGAACTTTGGGCCTACATTTGGTCAGTGGATCTCAGTCATCGGTTAGCATTTAATATGTTTTTCTGCATTCATATATACATTGCATACTTGCGGTAAATTGCCGTTAGCACAATTTTCTTAAGTAAAAAAAACCAAAAACACAACTTTGAACACACTTAACAGGATTCATATATTAATTTCAGCGTATTTGCACTGGAGTGTATTACAATTTTACAGATCTTGAGATCTGGATTCGTCCTTTTTTCTTCATCCCTGCATAAATACATAAAGCCAGTGGCTTGTAACAACTTTCTCTTTTTAATGTCTCTGTAAACCTTAATTATCCTTTAAAGAACCAAGTATTGCAACTGATAACAACCAGTCGTCTAGACTGTATCCTTTGTGCAGTTAAAGATGCATTCCCTTGAGTGATTAGCGCCATCTATCATTGTGTTCACGCGAAGAATTCTAAACTGCTAGTGAAAAAAAAAAGACCAAATATAGGATATGTCCATATTTTGGATCATGAAGTATCCATAGCAAAGTTGAAATTAAACATTTAATCAGAATATATCCGAATTAGGATTGAAATCACACTTCAGTAACATTTTAGTGTGTTTTTCGTATTTCTGGTTTCTTGCTGCATGAAAATTTGTGAAAATAAGTGATGCCTATTCGAGCTGACAATTCAAGATGAAGATCGGGGTGCATATTGGGATACACTGAGGATAATGTTTACTTAACGGAAGGCCTTGTGACGATTCTGCAAAATACAACACGGGACATTTGAAATCATCTTTATAAACACCAAAAAGTTTAATTGACTTATCACTTTCGGACTTTGGTCAGGATTATTTCAATGAAACTAACTTTATAGTTACATGCACATCGCCCGACTCCCTATTCGCCAAAGCAGAGTTTAATTTAATGTGATATATTCTTAGTCCTTTGTACAATTTGTGCACTGCCTCCAAAACCTAACATTCGATTATTACCTGGCGGATTTCGTGGAAGTATTGTAAGAGTTTGTATCAAAACATTGGGTTACCTGTTCACATTCTAAATTCTAGCAATGGACAAGACCCAATCTTTTAAGGATACGTGCATATTTAATCCATATGCTAAAAATACATAAACACTGCAAACTCTACGGTGCTTCTTAATGTATTTATTTTCTTACAAGTTACTAAGTTTTGAGAGATATAAGATATGATGCCGCTAAAATGGGCAAATATTCTGCAAAATTTGATAAGAAATTATGAAAAATACCGTCTTCACTTGCTTATTAGACAAGTCCAGCTGCAAACTGCACAGACCTAGATTTGCCTGCGCATTATGCGCCGGCAGATGTATATCTATGCAGAGTGTTTGGAGTAATCAGTAGAACAAATAACATACACCCTTATCTGCCGACGACAGTTCAGGGTCTATGTTGTTTGCAGTGGAAATCGACTTAAAGCGAGTACAGACGGTATATCCTCGTACACCCAAACAAAATGTAATTCTATGTCGAATCTACTTTGAGCACAATTATTCGTGTGAAAGTAGCGGTAAAAGTCCTTAGCCATGTGAGCATGTGAGTCAGCTGTGGAAAACCTTGGACTCATTTCGTCCCACTAGCTATGCAGTACGATCCAAATTTACCGTTGCTTTCGATATTTGAATCAAAGGTACCTGAAAGTTGGGGCCTCTGCCAATTTTGTTTAGTTAGAATGAAGTATCAAATTACACATTTTTCATTTTGCACAGATCATGCACACTTTCTGAACACTAAAATTTGAAGGGAAGGGTCAAACAGGTCATAATACTCCACGCTAGATAACCATCGAAAATAGGGTTCACCAAACTGGTTTAGACACAAGTTTCCTGATGTATACTATTTCTCTTCTTGAACTGTGGCAGACATTGAGGAGCAATAGTACCATATTTTCATTGTTTTCTTTGGAAATAATATTTGCAACTGAAAACTGTCTACTCATATTTGGTAATTTTAACTAGAGTAGGGACAACCCCTTTGCGAAAATTAATGATATCGTCGCACAAAAACAATCCGCTAACCTGAATACTAAATAATTTTACAGTGATTAATAAAGTGACAGGATATTTTGACTTGTTTACAGTGATTAATAAAGTGACATGATATTTTGACTTGTTCGAAAAGACCTGTTAAAAGTCTGTAATTCCAGTTTTCTCCATTAGTTTGTGAGAGGGCAGTTTTTATGCAAACTTTGATGATTTAGTCAGTTGTCACCAATTTCAAACTGCTAAAACTTCACTTCCCGTCATAACAAAATATAGGCGTTATGCAGCTTGCAGCCAATAACAGCAGATTTGTATGAAGATAGTGCGCTATCGTACGATTCTCCCAAGGTGCAATGTTTAAAACCTTTGAAAGAAGTTCGTTCGGTGCTGTTTACTGTCATAAGAACTATGTTTACTAAACAATATTACAATTGTTTATAGTAAAATGTATTTTAACAATCCTATAAAACAATGGAAATAAGAGAATATTATGCTTTCGATTTCAGTGGCATGAAACTTTATAGAATAAATTACGGAACATATATTGTTTAAAAGAAAACACTGCCGCGTAAATCATATCAAGTGTATTGTTTTATAAACTGCCCCAGAATACTCATTCACCTCCTAGTTGGAGTGAAGATGCCTTCGAGGTATTCGGCCCATCTCAAGTGAACTAATTCACAATAAACAGCTCTAAAGATGACAAGAAATAAAATCATTGTCGTATTAATTATAACTTGATTTGTCTGTCTCATTCATAGAAAATAAAAATTTATTTATATTTACCCAAAAGCATGTCTCAGATCTCATGACAATACATCCACTTCTGACTTCTCGAAATGAATAAGTAGTTATCGTACAGTGCAGACTTCGATTTATAACCAAACCAAACAAAAGACGCAGCAGTTGGTGCTTTAGAAATTGTCGCTAGTTTGTTGGATACAAAAGTAGCATTTTGAACCCTAATGGACAGGAGACACCTGCATTAGGTGCTTGCAGATTTTTCTTCTCCTGGAATGCATTTTTTAAAACAGATTTTTTAAAAATAAATAAATTGCCAGCAGGGGCCAGAGTAGCCGGTTTCCGCTGTGATGCGTGTTACCTGCTTTCGTTTCTCCAAAGCTGAAGTCGGAACAATTTAACGAATTTAAAATAATTGAAACCCTTTTTTTTTTGAATATAAGTGTAGTTATAAAAGTACACCTGTGTAATGGTGGCACATTTTGTAGAATCGTTTTTGCAGAATAATTTACCAGTGCATTATGTCGTGCTCAGTGTGACACGTAATCGTTTAATTTGACGTAATGGGTTAAACTCGCCATAAATTGTTGACTGCGAGGGATAGTCTATTCTGTTTGGGGCATGAATTAAATTTTAATTAGGACTTGCTTGGATAACGGTTAGAACCATAGAAAAGTGAAATGTTAACGCAAGGTCAATAGCGGTAAATATCAAAAGTTTGAGACAAACCAGTGAAAATTTTAGGAAGTCGGGGGTGAGCCATTTGAAACAAGTGTTAATGAAGGTGCAATAGAGAGATTATTCAGACTTCTATGAGAATGATACAAATTTTTGGCTGTTAAAGAACCAATCCCTTGTGTTCACAGACGGAATTCAGGGTTCTAAAATAATCTCCTTCGTGATATTAATCTGTCCAAGTTTTTTGCCGAGGGGGAAAAGTCTGATGGGCTCCAAAACCTGTAGAAAGTATTCTTCTGGTTAAATAAAGCGTCCAAGGGACAAGAGGGTCTAGAACTTTGACAGACCAGGATCCAGGGTAAAGACAGAGGGAATTCTCTGATGATATGCATGATATGCAAGCACGGGCTTGGGAAGGCAAGATTAGTCTCAATCACATACAATGTGTTCAGTGATGTAAGTTTGCAATTATTGTTGAGTTTATTCATTTCAAATTCATACCTGAAATTTTCCTTGAGTTCGGCATGTTATATGATTCCAGTGTTGTAAGAAAGTCATACAATATTTCGTTATATGAATGAGTTGGGATTTAGTTGTTTTGTACGTAATAGGAATCATGTATCCTACGAATTTCATGCATTATAAATTGTGTGTTTATGAAAGTTATCTGTCTTAAATGATTTGTATCATTTATGCCTAGCTGAGATTTTTCTTTGTCTGAAATTGTATGTCAATGGATCGCTGATTAGCGAAGAAACGTAGCTAGGACAAAGGATGAAGTCCATTAATTCGTGTGTAACTAAGTTGTGAATTCTCTTCAACCAAAAATTGAGGCACGTGTGCCGAATGTCATAGTTGAGCTTGTTAACTTTATAACCACATCGGGGCAGTAATAGCATCTGAGAGGTTTAATTATGTCATGCACTCAGTAGGAATGCGAGAGCAGCTAGACAGGACATAAATTCACGTTAATAGGGTGTGTGCATTAGGTGCGAAATGAACATAGCTAGTTCTGTTTAATTTCGATAGACGATATCTGACGCAGAAGAGTGGTAACATTGTTTTATCCCAGGAGAAGAAAAATCTTACACGTATTTAGACTGGGTATTATTTATTATTTTGTATTTGAATGAAAATAGCTCTATACCTGACTTCAAAGTGGAAAGAGAGCGCAGTCTGCAACCAGCAGGTTGATGACCCGAAGAGACTTGAAGAGAAAGAGAGGAGGAAAAATAAACATGGAAACGCCAACCTATCACCAGCATTGATTTGGAAAAGACCGGAAGCACCAGGTGATACTGTCATGCCGGCAATATGAGTTCGATGAGTCACTCGATCATACGATGAAATTTGTTCTATCAGTAGAACAGAACGGCTAAATGAGTTCGCATAAATTTTGTAACTCTATTTCTGAGAGAAAGCTAACAATTAAAGTATTTTGTTCGACTTAATTTTTTTGTTTGTTTGATTAAATTGTTACATTTTACATACGGGGCTCGTGTTTTTCTATAATATATCTCTGCTCAGATCTCGGTTATTCCATCCATTAATTTCGTATTTTATTTTATTGTTTACTCGATCCGGGTAATAACACCGTGGTCGATCATCTCGTAGATAACGATAACCAAAACCATATTGAGTACGGGGTGGGTGATCATTCATTTTCACCACCTCCTGACAACCTGCATATGCTCAGTTATCTAAAAGTGGTCAGAATATTACTGTATGATTTCGAAACATTGACTCAAAACATAGTGATCTGGATAAAGGACGGCCAATGTAAAACTCCCACAAACCATAGCCTGGTCCCCTATCGTTCATTTTTACTATATCAGTAGCTATAGCAGAGCTGAGAATCAAACAAATTCCAAAACATAACAGACACTGAGAATGTTTTGAAATACCCGTGTTCTAAGTTACATAACAACTGGTTTTATACAACCTGTGATGGAAACATATTTTGCGACGAGAATCGATTCGTTTATCCAAGCTGGAGTTTCGAGGTAAAGCCGTTTCTTTTTAAATTGCGGGACATGTGATTCTACCCATGACTTTAATGCAGGAAGCTTACATATGGATAGAAGCCGGTCTGCGCCACTCATATTCTCAGTGTGGTTTCTTATTTTTCTTTTAGCAGGGATTTCTTCTATCATGACTATTAGAATATTTGTTGGGGTTTGCATCCCCGTTGAGGGGTTGTTATATTGTTTGTCTCCCGCGAGGCTCTGCCGAAATGGGGGACAAATATTTTAACCGTACGACTAGGGTTTCCTTGCCACGATGCAAACCCCAACACTGATTATTTTTTTCTCACCCAGTTTGTTCCTTTCAAATTTAAATATCCATTCAATTTTGGAACGCTATTTAGCACTTTTAATACATTCAGTGTTCATCAGGTACCATTATTTTCTCACCGTTTTCCATAAGACATTTAGTCTTAAAATGTTGTTTGAGATCAAAATAATTATATAAGTAGAATTATTCTACGTCTGCTATTACAAAACAATATGAGGATTTGTTATAACTTTCACGTGTTGTGTATATTGCACAAACTGCATCGCAAGTTACGTGTACTATTTTGTAAACGTAGCTTATTAATCGACTAGGTTATATTGACTGACCGGTCGATTCACAGTACACAAGTTCTATGCGTCAGAAAAGTTCTAAAAAAATTATTTGATAGTATTGTCATATTATCAGATTTAATCATTGTATGTCCGTTGAAATAGCAACAAATATTAATTTTGTTTATAACAAAAACTTTTAATTCTTTTAAAAGTAATTCCTACAGCGCTCTGGCAAGCCCAGACTGGAAATGCTTGGTTGGTGCAGACGGACTGAGAAAAAAGTAAGATTATCTAATCAGCTAGATTTTTCTGTCCCGTGGGTGGGAATACATTCTCTCGCTCTCACACTGAAAGAGACAATTACAGCCAAACCTTTTCTAGTTGATAAAGACTTTGTTGTAAATCGATTCTGGCAAGATTACCCCAACCCCTTAGAAATTCATTACACAAAACAATCAGAAGGATACTTAAAAACCTCTCATAATTCTGCTAATTTTTTTTTTATTGAACTTTGCACGTGACGATTTATTTCCTTTCAAAACATGTGACATCTGCTGTTACTTCCTGTTTCTCATTCCCAAACTTTAAAAATGAATTTGAAAGATCGAACTTTCCTTTTCAAAAGACACTAAATGTTTGCGCAGTGAGACATTATCATGTGCATTTAGTCATATAGTGCACCCGTTTTCGCTTGCATACAGCACTTCCTCTTGCAAATCCTTCATCACTTTATAATAAAAAATGTTATTCATGGAGATGTACTTTAATTTTCATTTAGAGGTCCACAACAGTTTTAAAATTCTAGAACACACTGGATTAGAGATTATGAAAAGATTATCAGATAAATAAGTTTTATTAATCTGCAGGTCGTTTTAGTAAGAACATTCTCCGCTTCTTAAAATACCTAACCTCAGTACAAATGAAAGCAATATCACACAAAACTTCATGTAAGCATTAATCAGCAATTTTCCAGCTAGCTAATTTATGAAAGCATTTGTAAGTCTACCCGGGGTATCTTCTTTCCGTAAACCAGATACAACTGGCCTAGATTAGCTAGTAAGCTGCGTGACAGATCCACTGTTTCTATACAGCAAGCAAGTAAAAAAATATATATATACTGCAAATACAACACCTGATGGACAATTAGTTGAAACTCAGTCTTCCTGATAAAATGCATTTATGTAATTTTATCAATCGATGGTTTACAATAAATTGGAAGGGGAACACTCTTTGGGTTTTGTTGTTTGACGGTGGAAAACAGACATATCGAATGGCGTGCGCACCTAGGTACCTCACTTGAAATTGACAACATATGTTTACGGATGGCCGAGTTTGATAAAGGGCAAAAGTTGACTTATATCACTTATTTTGGCAATAATATCAAGTCGAACTGGTAATCTGAGAAACGCGCCGAACGACCGCACGTACATAAATTACCACTATTTTGATTTAACTACTTAAATGGTGTCGCAGACATAATAGATCTTTAAACTTGTACTGATTAATAGCGAACAAATATTATTCAAGAAGGTCATTGATGCATTAAGAACTAACGCACTTGAAGTATTATTCTTTCTTGTGTTTTATAAAAATATTATCCAACTGATTTAAATCACGGCAATATTAATTATGCCTCTTTCATGCTTAAACCAAAATCAATCTTACTTCCATTTTTCAACCCAATCACATCCATCTTCCCACCCACCTACCTACTTTATCTTTCTAGCATATACTAGCCTATAAATCATATACATTTCGTAGAAATTGCTGAAAATAGTATTAAGAGCATAATCTAAACTTATTAATATCAGTTTTTCTAAGGCTGGTTGTTCAGGCGAGACATATAAATAATTGCTATTTATTTGTGTAATATGAAAAGAAGAAAAAAAAATAATGAAGGGGTGGGTGGGTTGACGGACCTTCCATTTTTGGTTCTCTTGTTCAATTCTTCCAGGGGTCGTCGGTTCCACACCCGCACAGGTCAGTCTGGTGCCTTGATGTATCTTTGGGAAAGGTACTTAGCTCCCATTTCCTCGCCATGATATAGCTAATAATGTGTCAGAAGTGTTTACCAACAAATCAAACAAACTAGTTGGATTATTGTATTTAAACTTGAGCATTGGCTTGTCATACTGGGTTTTTGCGGAATGTATACGTATTGCCTATATGATACTTGGTCTCATTATTGGATAAAAAAGGTTCACCTGGATTTGTTATCCGTGTTTAATCAGATAGAAGCAAGATATGTTACTCAATCATTATTTTCGTAGAAAAAGGTGGGTTATGTTACCTGGAAAATAGCAGTAGTATAGTAAAAGGCGGCTATGATCACACACACACAAAAAAAAGATATTTCATGATCAGTGCTGGTTTGTTTATTATCAGGTTCACATAAAAACGCGTTGGTTTACTAATTAGACCAAGGATATGGGTATAATCACAATGGAACATAGGTTGGAAGAATCTATCATCCGTTATAAAATTAAGCAGAGGACTGATGAATGGTATCAATTAATGGACACTAATTGGTGGTTCTGAAATAGCTTCCATGATGGGCTGTTGTCCTTTTCCGATGTAGATGAGGTTAATAAGAAAGTAAGTCCCAAAATGTCCTCATCGACATTACCGTGTTGTTGGAGTGGTCTTTTTGAACCGGTGATCAGACGGTATGCTGAGCGTACTCTGTGTGGGAAAATAGTGGGCCTTGATATTTGTATCAAGGACATACCCGGTTTCTGTTACTTCCCTGATGGATATATTATTACTGATAACAAACTTATATTACTGGAATTTTAATGCCCTTTTAGCCATGGAGTCAGTAAGCTGGCAGAATATTATTTGCCTCTTCAAGTATTATCTACATTAAAAATCGGCCCAGTGGCTCATCATGGTTTGCTTATCGATGCGGGTTTTCGAAAATGCTCGATGACTCAGCCTGGATTTAATTCATGGTACTATAAAACGTTTTACTGCACTGATTATGGCCTTTATAATGATCTGATCGCGATTGGAATCATGTCCATTTCGGTGAGAATAAAATTATCCTGCCTACCGATTTTAGGATCATCAAATGAACCAGATCTGTTAAAACTCTTATCGTCCAATCCAACAAGTTTTCGTTGTTCTTGCGTTCGGATAATTTCCCAGAGTATATGAATGACGCAATCGAGTCCCATTGAAAGAAACATCCGGATGAGAATATTGTCGTGATATTAGCGTTTGATTTATTCACTGCGGTATTTGAACATGTGGAAAGGATTCCGTATCGCGTTGTCATTGACCGCTCAGTAAACAGGGTTTTTGATTTGATGCGTTCTATCAGAGGGACAAACCTGCACGGTGACATATAACGATGGTTAAGTGGAGAATCAACCCCGTTTTTAGTTACTACGAAGCTGATGAACATGGAAACATTCGGCATAAGGAGCGGAAAGTGTTATTATAACAAAACATGCAGGATATTCTCGCATTAGGATTTCAGGAGAGCAAATTAAAAAGGCGATGTCCACCGTTTCGTATTTCGAGGCCCATCGTTGAGTCATCCATTTTGGATACACAATTGATCATCTTAATGGAGACAGGCTCGATAACCGTTTGATGAATTTGGATTTGGTCACTCCTCGTGAAAACTAAGAAAGAGGTTAATCATGAAAACTTGATAAAAGGCACGACCGGTGAATGCTAAACCATGACAACGAAGGAACAATATGATTTTTCATCAATGTATGAATCGTATAGCAGCGATAAGATTATGCTGTGAGAAAATTACAAATAGATATTTCCAAAACGAAACAAACACGGTTCACTTTCAGTTGCAAGATTTTATCTGAAAATTTCTTTTCGTAAGCCTTTTGATACCGCGCCACATACATTGAAGACAATTCTGTGATCATGTCGTCGGCGGACTTGAGCTCATTAACCAGCTCTTGCAACAGAAGATCAGTACCGTGTAAATAGGACAGAAGTTTATTTAGGATCTTGTTATAAATCACAAACGCGTATTTGATTTTTTTCTTCTTTTTTTTCTTTTAATTTTGGCTGGATACTCTTTAATGCTGATTGTAGTACAGTGCCAGCACCTGATAAAATTAACATGAAAGGTGTGCTGTTGCACCTGCGGAAACAAAAGAAGCGGTGATTAACGCTGTTTGCACTACCGTCATCTTGACAAGTATCCTGTGATAGAAAAGGTATGCGTAAACCTTCTTGTGTTAATGTCAAACAGTCCGACCAGGTCCTGTTTGAATTCATGATCAAGCTGTTTACTGATGTAAGTGAAATCTATTATTGGTTTCATTCTATACCTCTGCGTCGATTAAACTCTGAAACAACACATACGGTTTCAATAAATGCTCAGTCAAAAACGATATGTGCTCATCAAGTTTAGTGTACCCTCGTTTGCTCTTGTTATGATTTTTAACACGTTCAGGTTATTTTTCCCACGTCTCGTAGTCGTCCATGCAATACAACAAACAGGTGGTGGTGGTGGGGGGGATGTCGATATATTTGCTCAAGTTGATTCATCTGCTGATAATATTTACCCGTAATTCTGGTTCTGATGGATCAACAAATCTTCCTGTGGGGTACCTCAATCTACATCATTCAGACTGGCTGATGTTCTTGCTGAGAAACACCTCCAACACACGCGGCTTAAGATTAAGACTTTCCAAGTAACTGTGCACAGCCGAAACAACGTTAGGATAAACTTTTCCATGACAGTAATACGCCATCAAGTAAAACAGCGCGTCGAGCACCTTATTTTTTATCGATCTCATCATCAGTTTCATCTTCTTCCAGAGTATGATCTAGTTTTACTTTCTTATCCGGCCTAGACATGACCTCCATAATCATGTCAATATCCTCGTAATATATCCCGGTCTCACAAAAAAACCCCCATCGCTTTGCAGTTTGATTTCTCAACGCTTGACAGTTTTTTATTTTTTTACATTGGATTTTTTCATCCAATAATGTTCATCTTTACATTTTTTTATCTTCAGGGGCCTTCACACCACGGCGCCTTATTTTTTTCTTGCCACGATGGTCTCGACTATTTCCTGATCTGACAAGACTAGGTTTAGCATGTCCTCGACCTCCTTTGTCAACACGGTGGGTTCTATGTGGTTACAGGACGTCGCAACAACATTCCATTTATCGACGGTATCTTGTAACTGTTTTTGTATCATTTCCTCTACAGACGCATTGTTTTTGACAACCTCGCCGTAGTTAGGACCAGTGAATATGTCGGGATTGGTTTTTATATCCACACGCGCTTGTTTTTAATGTCCCGATGGTGTTATACGTCATTTTAGCCCTTTAATCTCAGGCACATCAACGTGTTGGGGTAAAAATAAGAGTTAAAAAGATCGCGAGCGATGACCACGATTCTGGTCATCTTGCTATAAATATTATGACGATTAAAATTACATCATAATCGAAATAAAACTGAACTAAGTTATCCACGGTAAAAAGTTGAAAGAAAACTGTCCCGGGTTAGTTGGTTCTGCTGCCGTGATGTTTCGCTTAAAAACGCTAGATTTCACGACTGTGCTGATAATACGTACTTCTGTAGCGTCGATCCTAGTATAGAGGTGGTAGTGTACAACGTTGTCAACGTCGATTGTAATTTTTACTCACAGCATTATCTGATCACAAATATAAAAATCTATCGGGTTAACATCCCATATGTTAACGATAGGGTGTTGTTTTTTTTTGTTATCGAGTATTAATATAACAATAACACAATTAACTTTGACTCAGAGAACGTGACTACACCACCACATGGTTTGTTTTTAATTGCCTGATTGTCATTACATATATCATAGGGCGCACAGGTCGTGGTAAAACCAACCTGTTGATAATCATGCAGTGAAACAACGGTCTCAAATATGACACAGCCATGATGTTTACGCTCAACCCTGTTTAGGATAAATACAGAACGTTATCATATTTAAAGAAACACTTAAATCTACGACTGAGAAAGAAACCGATCAGGATGTGATTATGATAAAAGAACCTGACGAGATCATTCCGGTGGAACAACTCTAAGTGGATGACGATCAGAGGTGGTGTTTGATGATATGAAAATTGATCGCCAAAACACGAGTAAGATCAATGAGTGCTTTTCGCTCTCGAGAAATAAACGTTGTAACGCGATCTATCTCGTATTATGACGTTAAGAAATATACCAGGCGTAACACCGGATGTTGTGTACTCTTTCCTGGATTGAACAAGCGCGATATTGGCTCGATAGCGCGAGACTACTGTAGGTCTATCACCGCAGCCGAATTTGATACGATTTTGACGGATTTTATATTCCCGACTGGTGAGTCGTAAACGTGCGCTTGTAATCCGTACGCGAAGGGTTTTTATCCAACGTGGTAGTGTATAATGCCGTTTGTCAAAGTAAGTTTACCAGGAGATCGAACCGCGTTGATTAAAAAAATAGTGTAGTGTCCGCTTGTGTTGGCAAACAGGAGTTCAATGCTACGTTGCACTGCCGTTATTTACCCTGGTGACATGTTGTAACGGCACATGCAATAAAACAAAATGACGCGTTGGCGGCAATAACGGCTGAAGAACAAGCTCAGCGTGGATTGTTAAGGGACATCATCAACGCAGTGCCGCAGTAATACGACCAACTCGAGTATGCCCTTACCGATGATGGCGCTGAACGAACTGCCATGCGAGCCTTGTTAGATGAGCATTTAGCCGACCACAAAAAGCAACGAGAGGACATAACAATCAAGAAAGGCTACCGAGACCTACTTAGTTGCTAATATTGATGAGATATTAAAGATACAGCCTGAACCGATGTTAGTCCAAAAGAATAAAACGCACATCGAATTAGCTGAAGTACAAAGAAAATGACAAAGTCATTGGAAGATATCGTTTACGAAGTCAAAACAAAATCAATAGAAGACCCGCGTGTGGAATGCATATCGCGATATTGAAAAAGAAAAATACATTAAGAGAGTTACTAACACAATAAGCAGCAACCAGTGAAGAAAGAAAAAGACTGAAGTGCCAGACCCAGCGTCACCGGGCGCAGTAAGATTAAGACCGAGCCCATAGCCGAGGTTGGTAACCCCTAGACTAAATTCATCTGAACCTCCCAAAGAGAAAGACGGAGAAGTATCAAGTATTATAAAACCCCATCCAACTTAATCCAATGATTAAAGTTACTGTCATCCAGTAATTTCGCCGGAAACACCGGAGTGGAAATCAATAACGAAATGATAGAGGTAGGATTATCGTGTGCTTCATCAGGATTTGGGGGGGGGGGTGTAACCGTCCACGGTGTACATTTTAAAAGAAAATTACCACCATGAGAGTATAACACGATCGACATGCCAGCGAAATACGGCGGCTGAGCATTGCCAACAACCACAGCGCAAACAAAATCGAAATCGAGCCTGACTACAGCACGTTAAAAACCAGAATCACGCTCGCGGGAGGTTACTGTGAGGACTTTAACGTCGACAACACCATCGGGTCGATTTTTTCTTTTACGCAACGTCAAGTCATCTCCACAGACGAAGAAACTTCCACGGCTGTCGTAGAGGGAGATGCTGCTGTGGACATCAGCAACGTCAATTGTTTACTCGTCCTGTTCGATCTCTGGAGGATCTTACTAAGATGGACAAGGTATGTCAAACAGGCTTTTCCTTCTTTAAGTATTTATATCAAAACTCTATATGACCCCCAGTCCGGATATACATAGATTGTATTAAATATTCAAACCTCAATAAATTGTTAAACCCAGTTCGAAATATTATCAAGTAACCCTAAATAATTCTCTCTGTCTGTCTGTCTGTCTGTCTGTCTCTCTCTCTCTCTCTCTCTCTCTCTCTATCTCTCTCTCTCTCACACACACACACACACACATGGTATAGCTAAAGCTACCACTAATCTCTTGATGCAGATTAAGAATTTATAATACAATAGTCTCACACATTTAATATGGGCATTTAGAATCTTGCTTTTATACGTTCATTTACTATTATGATTTAAAAATTGTCACAATATGCCTAACATTTTATTATTGAAATACGCACGCTTGTTAAATGAAAAGCAAATTAAATAAGATTTTAATTAAAAGAGAAAGTTAAGTGCCTATTACAATTTTAATAAAGTATCACAGATAGCATGCGTTATACTTTGCATGAATACTGTGTTACTTTTGTTTAATTCTTAAATGTCTTACATGTAAAATCCAAATGCAAACAACATAGATCGTGATCTGCCGTTACATAATGCGCCGACATATCAGGGTCTATGTTGTTGGTTCTACTTATTACACTTAACAAATTGCATAGGCACAGATCTGTAGGCGTATTGTATGAGGCAAGTCTGCGTCAATGCATTGTGCAGTTCCACTCGATATATCGATATATGTGCGAGTATATGAGGCATGCATATCTTTCTATGTCTTCTTAACGTTCTTCATGCTCTTAAAGCAGGCATGTGCAACATACGATCAGCGATCTGGTCTTATCCAGATATATTGACATTCGGCATGACTTCTAGAGACGCAAACCGGCCCGCACCCTGGAGAAAGTTGCACATGCCTGTCATAAAGAATAATATCATGTATGTATCATGCAGTCTCTCAAGTTGTTTGTTTCAGTTACTAATAAGATTGGGGACGGGGCGGTTACCCCGGGCGCCAGAGGTCTTGGGGCGCCAAAACCTCTTTGGACCATCAGCGTCACCCCGGGCGCCATTTACTCTTAGTAAGCCATGGGGCCCAGGGGGTGAGGACCTCGGAAGGTTCGACTTTTATGCATGTCCGTGCATAATTTTAACCATCTAAATGTAAAGAAAACTTCCTCACCGACTACTTACCCATCCACCCTCACACCCGCGGATCCACCCCGGAGCACCAAAAAATTAACTTAGTTGTACCTGTAAATGTCACAAAAGCCGATTAATGCTACTTTTCATTTAGCGATGATATTGTGTGTAAGTCGCCGGTAAATGTAGCAATGTGACATTTGCCGGTGACATAAACACTTGTATATGTGACAAACACTGGTCAACGTCACACTAAAAAATGTTGACATTTGCTGACAGTACAGCACAGTCCGCATTAGCAATGTGTGCCAAATACACATTAAATGTCAAAATATGTCCGTAAATGTCACAGATGGCATAAAACAAAAGGTCTTAAAACCCCCACAATTTTTGTGTCGTTTTTTAAAATTTAAAACAAATATATGCCGCTCTTTGTAATCGAGCCACAGCCAGCAATTATAATTTTTTAAAAATTATATATTAGAAGAAAACCATTACTTCATGAGATTTTGGAATCAGGTAATATTTCGGATGGTTTCGACCAAAGTTGCCCTAAAACGGTATATAAGGAAAATCCCGTATAAAATTGATGATAAGTGGATTCCGCCTTGCTCTCAAAGACTGATGGTAAGTTGTATGTAGTAATGAGCAAAACTGGAACAATCATTTTTTGGGTGGGGTGGGGTGGGGTTGGGCAATTGTAATATTTTGAAATTTAGCACAAGAACATTAAAAATCAATTAATTGTCCATTTTCTGCGCAGCATTCGGAGTTCCTGTAAATGTCACAATGCTACGTGGTGATATTTACCGGTTATTTTGCATGCGATATCAGCGTGTGCCGGCGTTTCTGATATTTAAAGTTGTCACTGTGTTTGTTTCTCGTCTCAATCGCGTCATCAATTTTCAGCATTGGTTTTGTCAGCAACAAAGTTCGCTAGATGTGCACAGAACGAATAACCACCTAAACCATGTCATCTGCCGTAAATGATCTTACACATTGCTACTGCTAAACTTGACCCCTCTCAACGCATCTTTGTGATATTCATTGAACTCTACGGTCTTAAACTAAGTAAAAGAAAACAGCGAAAGCCAACAAGTTTTGTAACATTCAACAAATAATTTATTTCCCTAGAATACAAACTTTTAAAAGAACTTGCAGTATTGTGAATTAATTCCCAAATAGTCCTGAAAGTTTTATCACAAGTCCAAATGTATAAAGTTCCAACTGAATATTTAATATGTTCACCTACCTGTAGTCTCGAATATGCTATTGTGCCAGTAGCCTGGATTGTGACGAAGTATTAATAGACTTTTGATGTATCACAATAATGTAATAAAAAATGTTCTTGTCTGAATTCACTATAATTCCAAATTAATGTTTTGTCCAAGAATATTATCCACGAGCACTTTGTATTTGCAGTGAATAATAATAATTTGAATAAATAATTCCACCCAAATAAAATTACTGAAGACAACAATAGTCTGATTCTGAAAAAAAAAAATGATAATGCAAGAATAAAAATAAGCAGCATTATATAAAAAGCTAAGACACGAAAATATTACCAATATGAGGGTCAAAGTTCATTTCTAGAATATTTTAAGTTGTCAACAAGATGAGGTCTGTTGCTAAAATTATAATAAAGAACATGGGAAACATCAGGAAGACCAAGTATTTCCATGGGGAAACGCCAATGTATTAGGTTCAGATCAGGATAAACATGTCTACTTCCATTAATAATGATCCTAATATTTAATCTACACTCACAGAGAAATATTAGATATGTATTGTGTTGTTTACAAATCAATATATCTATTCAGGTACACAATGAACTTGATTTTGGACAAGGTCAAGTACAAAATACAAATGTATGTAACATATAATCATTAAGAAAAGACACCTAATAATACAAGTTAAATATACATAACAACCATGATACAAATACAAGATTTCTTCAAAACCCAGAACGTGCGTCTCCAAATGACTGATCATTAATTAGCATGTTACTCTTGAAACCCCTACATGGAAAACGGGATAAAAATAGCATGCACCACTGTAGATTACAACAAATGAACTATTTTGATAGACTACCGGTGATGTCTCCTGAATTGATTAGAGATTATCACATTCATTTTATGCAGAAGTCTTCATAAGACATTCTCTCGTGACATGGCATGTTTTTATTAGACAATGAGGATTATTTATATTGGTCTCTGATTTTGCATGCGAACCACACATCCATCATCAATCACTGGAAAACATGACACACGTTCAATAGCCGTATGCATTTCGTTGACTCCTGGATAAATTTTGTATTTGTAATAATGACAAAAAGACAAATATATATCATATTTTAACGATTAAAGTTTGCATTTCGAGAGCATTCTTTAACTGCATGGATTCTCAAAAACGTTTAGATGCAAATAAATGCGTTGGAATATTTCATTATGAACGAGAAGACAGCTGTAAATCCTATTGTTATCACATAGACATATAGTGCGTATAGGAGATAAAACAATTCAGGACATTATCAGGGCAGATTGAGACGGAGTCAAAGTGTCATATATTTTCACGTCAACGAGTACAAGAGATGAAGAATTTGCAGCTCTTTATTTGCAATTCAGTGGATAGAACCGTGATATTGTCGGTGCAAGTAAGTTATCCATTTAAGTTTATATCGCCCATACGGCTCCATTGTGATGAATGGATTATATGATTTATCATCGATTTAAAAAGAGTTTTCAAGCCTACTTTCACAGACCTAGATTAATTATGACTTTTTAAAGCTCAGTTCTTTCCACTAGAGGCCTCGAACGAAATTCCACTACCAGATTCCTACATTTTGGTGCAAAATATAATATCGATATGATCGTATTTATCCTTTGTGTTGGTATACCATAGATTTTCAACTTGTAGTTACATACAACACAGTGGCGTACGAAGGGTAAATGGCGCCCGGGGTGACGATGAAGGCCCAAAGGTGCTTTGGCGCCCCAAGACCTCTGGCGCCCATATATTTTGGCACGCTAAGACTCTCCCAGGTCGCTTCCCTCCCCGCTCCGTTAGTACGCTACTGAATATACATGTATATAATTTTCAATGAAATGATTCGACACAAAAATGGGACACAGTGGCAGACTTGTTTGCGAATAAAAGTTATTTAAGACATTGCCAAGTAACTATGCTCAAGCCTCTGTGTCCAGTAACCACTGGAGTATGCGTGACCGGGTCGAAGGGTTGGGCAAGGGGGGGGGGGGCAGTTGACTCCTAGTAACTCTGATCCCTAATGTTAGTGAAAGGTCATGGTTGGCCAACTCTTAGACAATCTCATATAGTTTCAGTACTGAAAATTAAATCTATTTAAACAAAAAATATATACAATGATGTCCTTCAAAAAAAATTATATTTATACCCGAAACAGGCAAAAACAAACTTCATGTTAATATTTTTCTCTTTATTTTGAAGATATCTTTGCAAAAAGTTTATATCTATTTGAATTTGTGTTTGAAAACAGATTCTATCTTATTGTAAAACACTACTGCATTTCATGAGTTCAGGTATTTGGGGTCTTTATTGCTTTCACTGATCAAGAACCGTACCCAATAGAACAACTAGGTCACATTGACCAAAGCACCTGTCAAAGTAAAGTATCCCTGTGCTTTGTCTTTTACAAATAATAATTAGACAAACTGATCTCGTTTGGCATCGTAGCACACAGAGGATACTCTCATGGTTTTATTTTCCTAATGGGAACAGAGAATGACATTTACTGATATATGGCAAAAGAAGTTATATCGTATGGTCTGTAAGTTTATCTCTCAAGTAACGACTTCGCTTTAGTGTATTTAGAGAGAGTGCAAATTATTATCATACACATCAGATATGTCTGTACAAAAAAGGATACAGTACATGTTATTTTAGTGCAAATTCTCCTATTGAAAGAAGAATGAATAGAGAGACGAATAGAGCAGTAACTCGACAAATTAATTTTCTAACATTGGGGTAGCTTCATTATTATTGTATAAATGATTGCATCGCATACCCTAACCGTAATCTTGCATATAATGCATTGCAATCATGTAGATCAAAGCGTTTTACTTAATGTCAAACCTCAGAAGCTCCTTTGAGGGAAAAATTATTAAGTAGGGTAAGCCCATCCATACCAAAATATTGGTGTGCCACACTCATGTACACCAATAATAACATCAAGTGCGCACAAATACAGATTAAAAGTTCTGTATAGCTCGTTTCACTAAAAGTGGTTTTATTTGGCATCTACACCAGGACGTAGAACTAATAAATACTTCTAATGTCACTGGATTTTCACAGAAGATTATCACTCTTTCGAATGCTTCGTAAGCTGAAAGATATCTTAAATGTGTAACTTTCTCATGGAAACAGGACAAACTTCTCAACCCTCCCCACAGACCTACCAGCATTAAAATAGAATGAACACTTGCGTTGCTCAATAAAACTTGCTTTATCTCCAATTCTCAACATAAACCCTTAGAAATGCTATCCAAATGTTCCTCAACTTCGAATCCACCAAGCAGAGATGACATTAAAGGTTGCACTTAACTTGAAGACGGCGGATAGTGTTACCAGTTGTCATCTGGTTGATACTTCTCATTTAGACCATACCTAGGGAGCCATTAACCTCTTATCACTACGTACCCTTGGCCTTAGTGAACTTGAGATTAAAAAAAAAAAAAAAAAACATCTACAGTTTGCCTGCTTTTTACACAGGATATAAAATGTAAGAATATAACCTAGTTACATAATATGTAGTTTAATTTTGAGTTACGACTGCATAAATTAATGAGGTAATTTCTTCTTTTCACTTAGGTGTATCTTGCAAAGGAGGTATTGTCAGTTTAACATTTTTGTTGGTAACTGTTCAAGTGGAGATAGTGGGCAAACCCGAAAGATAACAATCTATGAACCATATCAAAATTGTGTCTTATGTGGTGAAAGTGCCCGTATGTCAGGTTTCTTCGGTCAGACGACATAGTAAATTCTGAATTTGTAAAGAGGTTTAATCATTTAGTTTGAAGCAAAACGTATTTATTACAATTTGTACTCAAATTCAAATCTTACTGAACTTCAAACAATGCCAGTCACTCAGCCGCGTACATTTATTTTAAGTCTACAGGAAGAACGAGCTTGATTTAGAGTGCAAATGCGTTGAGGCCGTCAGGTTAATACATATTCATACGCCAATTTACAATGTGTTCTTTCCCTCAAATTTAGAGAAAACATGGATGTTTTGTTGTTTTGTTTGTTTCTTTGTTTTGGTTTTTGTGAGGTGGGGGTGGGGAGGGTTAATATGCCACTCTTTAATTGTTTTAAAATATTTTACTTATACTGTGTCAACACAATTTCAAACCAATGTTGGGGTTATAGAAGTTCTATTCAGTGCATCTATGAATATCGCCGGGCGGACATCAGCGAGCACACCGTACTAGTTCCATATCCATCTCGAATGCCAGACCAAACATGTAAGATTAAATAGGTATGTAATAAAAGGCGCTTCCCGAAAGATTCATCAAATTAATTTTGACTTGAAAAAGTGAAGACCATGTTAATAATTATGATCTCAACACATCAAGCTTATTTGACTTGCAGTACAATCAGTGCACCGGACTTTCGTTTTGCTTTGAAAAGCTACTTGTTTTTAAGAATTACACATACAAATGTTTAAAATAAATATATAGTTGTGGAGATTAATACACAGCGAAACTTGCCTTAAAAGACCACCTAATATAATCCAAAATTTCTTTTCTGAATACATATTTTTAAACATTAAATTGTTAGTTCTTAAAAACAAGTAGCTTTTCTTAAGAACTACCAATTTAATGTTTAAAAACACGTATTCAGACAAGAACTTTTGGATTATATTAGGTGGTCTTTTAAGGCAAGTTTCGCTGTGTATTAATCTCCACAACTATATACTTATTTTAAACATTTGTATGTGTAATTTTTGCAATTGCTTCGTTTATATTTAAGTAACATGTGTTTGTCTTTTTTATTTAGTATTTTTTTGTGATTGTAAAACATAAACACTGATTTCTTTCTATACTCTAAAAGCTCTCAAATCTGAATTCCTTTGAGCTTTTTTTTGAAAACATTATTGTCAGTTTAAAGTTTGGCGTTTTTATACCAAGTTAAAATTAGGTATATGTGAATTATTTCTTATCCATTCGACATAGAAATTCGGTGATTGACAAAATCAAACGTCAGTAGATTGAGCTGCAGGTCAATGCCATTTTACTCAGTGTTATTATTTTTACGTCAAATTCCCATATTGAGCTCAGCGTAGAGCACCTTCTACATTCTGGTCAGAATTCAGTGACCACTGCATTTAGAAGACTTCCTCTTGTTCCTCTTTAGTGATTGCTGACATTCAGGAACCGTGATTTTTACAAATTTAATTGTGTTAGCGAATAGCATGAATTTGGATATATGAACTTAAAGTTTCGTCCAAAAGAAACCCTACAAAAACCAGATACCTTCAAACATGTCATATTTTTCTTCTAAGTCAGATTTTAGAATGCTTGCTTCGTTAGCAATAATCAAGCTTTTATTATGCTTATAATACTGTAATACAACATCGAAATTTTTAACTTTTCTAAAATATTTATCGTTAGTTATTTGAAGGGAGAATTTGAGTGTTTTTTTTAAGTTATAGAAATTCTTTTGCTTTCTATGCAGAAGTAAAATGACATCCAAAGATTGAATCAGTTCTTCTTTCTTCGTTGCTTTTATTACTTCTATGACCGAGTGTCCTATACAGAAAAGGTTATAATTTAAAAGTTATTATACACTCACAGATGCAGAAATTTAAGGAAACTTAGATCTGGTCGAAGAATCACGTATAAATAGTAATAGCGCTATCAGAAACGGTATCGTACAAACTCCCTTATGAGAAAAGTTCAAATGCAAACGCCGTAGACACTGATGTGTTGTCGCATAATGCTCCGTCAAATCAGGGTCTCTGATGTTTGTCCTACTGATTACTCCTAACAAACTGCACGACCCATATCTGCCGGCTCATTATGCAGTTTTTGCAGTTGGACTCGACTTTTAAGTGAGTACAGACGATAATTCAAAGTGTGACGTAGGCATAGGGTTGTATGGCAAACAAGGTATTGGTACAGGTGGAATGTGTCGACAGATACTGGAAAATTATAGCTGAGCACGAACAAGCAACATTTACTATATGGTATAGAGTTACGTATTTAAGTGCCCTTTCAGAATAATTCCATCACAATTAAGTTTGTTTTTTTTCTTCAGTGGTTTATTTATTTCAGGCAAGTACAGTATGTACTCAATTAATTCTTCAGTCCAACCGAACAAACCTAGATTCTGCCGGCAGATCTGGGGTCTATGCATGTTGTTAGGACCAATCAGTAGAACAAGCAGCATAGATGCTGATATGCTGGTGCATTCTGCGAGGGCATAGCAGGGTATATGCTGTTTGCAATCGGTTTGGATTATAAGCGAGTACATACGGTAATCTCCGTAACAATATTTGTACCAGCTGCAGAAGATTTCATTACAACTAGCATCAGTATTTGCACTGGTGTAATAAGCTGCAATGTTGATAACAGTAGTAGCAGCAGCAGCAGCAGTAGTAGTACAAGAGTAGTATTATTAGTAGTGATTATGGTGGTCATGATACTGGCTGTGAAATTTGCAGAAAATGCGACTACACTATTGATTTTTAATTCCTTCATTTTCCTGATCTGCCTTAGGTATCGAAGTTTTATGGACAACAGCATAAAGCTCTTTTCTCCTCTATATTAGCAATTAGCAGTGCTGAAATGAATACCAAATGTTCCTGTTAGACTATTCATTGAATGCATTTGGACAGAATTCGAATATTCATCGATGTAAGGAAGCTACCATTTAGTTTTCAGGGGTGGGGAACTGATGATCTTTGGGAAAGACTTTCCGCCTATCCCAGCGTCCAAACAAAAATACGCATGCTCTATTTATAGAAAAAAAGACTTATTCTGTCTATGGTATTAATTTTAGTTGGAAAACAAATTATCTTGACTTGAAAGAAAACAAAATATCCTGGAGCGAAAGACAATCCCAGTCCCCTTCCCAGTCCCGCAACTTAAATGTTCGGTTCTTTTGTAGATTCACAGTAAGGGAATGCAAAATCTCGATTACCTGATCAGTTTAAAGAGGAGATTATCTAGACCAATTTCCTGGGAAAATTATCGTTCACTTCCAAAAATCGCACCCACGCGCGGCCAATTTAACTTAATTATATTTGAAATAAGTTGATTGCAAGGTCTTCTGAATTTGTTCTTTATGCGGAAATGAAAACTATACCGAAAACTATGGCTTGGTACTAATCCCCAGCAAAACCTGAGTAGGAAGCTTTGCTCTACGAGCAAACACCTCAACCCCTACAACTTAATTCGCTCAGTTCCAAAGTCATGTCAACTAACACAAGTACATCACAGAGATATGAAGTTTAAAATCAGATCTCCACTATCATACGTGAAGATCTGACAGCGACCGCTTAGGGATCATGTTCTGGTGACCTATATGATTACCATAATCGCTGACTTCATTAACCGATCAAATGAAGTTGCGTGTGAAAGACTGAACAGCATGGCTAAGAGCATCAATGTGTCCCGAACAATTTTATTTACTTCCAGACTTCTGAAACCTGCATTTCCATTGGCTTATTCAATGGTCACCAGAACATGATTCCTAAGCGCTCGCTTGTCTGATCTTCGCGTAGGACAGTAGAGATCACTCTGTACCATTGCCGCTAAATAAACAACTCTGCTCTCTGGCGATTTACCATCCAGTTTTGGATATTATCCCTTCGCCGACCAATTCGGAGGTCACGACTGTGTTTTTAGAGCAACAAATTAATTCCAAACACGAGTCCCTATTACTTTATTTATTTTCATGACTTGCTAGGTCAGCCATCTCTTGATCCTAATTTAAACTAAACACAATACTTCGTCAAAAAGATGTGTTAGTATGTGCCTTCTGTAAAGCGTAAAATTGCCCATGCGTATTGGGGCGCTTTCGTTGTTAAATCTTCAGTTTCAGAGGTAAGTAGTTTTGCAAGTTGTTAAACTTCGGAGGTAAGTAAATCTTGGATGTAGTCCGCAATCCCATAATGCCGAAATAGAAGTGATTAGTTTTTGAAAAACTCGAACTTGTGAAGTTTTCTGTGGAGATCTGTTTTTAATCAGACTGTAACCTTCCGAAGCAAGATGTCTGGGGGTGGGGGGAGGAGAGCACAGATTTGCGGAATGAATTATAACTGCCCAGACGAGAACGAGTGTCCGACAACATTTTAAATTTGTTCCAAGCTGATTAATGCGATCACTAGTCTATAATATCATCAGCATTAACTTGCGGTATTGTATGTCACCTTTGCATGAGTACCTCAGTGACAATGCAAAGAAACGATGATGTTGTGAGCAATGTAAATATTCAGAATTATTACATTAGAGACCGACAATTCAATTTTCGGTTATTGGGCGAGGGGGCAGATTTTCTTTCGAACAAGAATACTATTTTCTTTTGCCTGAAGATATGTACTTTTTAAAAATAAATATGAATTATTTTATAAATATGACGAATTGTTTTTTTTGTCTATTAATACTAATCTGATTTAGAATATTTATTTTCAAACTATTTGGAAACCGGAGTTTTTGCAGATAAATTCCAAGCCACCACCACCACCACCACAACCCATAAAAAAAAAACAATATTGATGATCGATCTCTTATGATTATCTTGTTCCCCAGTGAGACTGAAGTTTCAATTTCAGATGTGTTACGAATATGTAATTTAATTACTTGTGTGTTAGTTTAAATTCTTTTTCATTTTAGTTTTGTTTCATTACATTTTATTGTAATGATAATTTTCATTGGATTTGAATCTCTTTTTGGAAAATTCACGTGACTTGATTAGAACGTAACGGTTGCTTTATCACTATTTTTAGTTCACCTTGGTTGAGACGTTTTGTAAACACTAAGCGAAAATGATTGGCTATTACCAAGGTCATGTTCGGCCCACGTGTTAGCTGAATTGTAAACAGCTTTTCTTTTTTAATTTATTTCCAGTGTGGGAATCTGATTCTTAGATAGGGCTTTTGTAGCGTACGTGCAAATTGTCATTTTTTTACTGCACGGTTTGATGATTAAGTGATCATGTGATCCATCACGAGTGTCGAAATGACGTTTTATTTGGGTTTAATACTCACATCTGAGTGAAGTCTGGTCAGTCGTATCATATACCCTTAAGAGCTCAAGGTGTTTGTTTTTATTGTTGATGCCAGTTTGTTCTGAAGTATTCTCTAGAAAACCACACAAGTGCTTTTCTTTATAAAAATTCTGGGACAAAGACATTCAGTGGAAATTTATTCTGGAATTTTAAACAGAACGTTATAAATTGTGATTCAACGAGGAACTGTTGTCATCAGTACAACGACCTCATCTGACGTCATCGCCTTCCATATTGGAACTTCATCGAGATTCGAACCTGGATTCAATTAGAACTGTTTAGTGATAGGACTTATAATTTTCAATTCTAGGATTAATTTTTGGATTATATTCACAAACCGTAAGTCCTATTTCATAATTTTATCTTGTTTTCTAGGGAAATAAATTATTTTGTTAAAATTTACAAAGCTTCTACATTTACAAAATGCTGCCAGTTCGCTAGAACGTTCGATTATCTGTTTCAGTTCCAGCAAATAGATACCTTTCTGGTCATTTCATTATTATTTTATTTTTTGTTCTCGTAATTCTTGTCCGTCTTGTTCGATATTCTGATATCAGCTTGTGCGCTCTCTTAACCAGACAAAGCAATAAAAAAGCAGCAATGGACACATTTCCACACAGTGCAGTTTCCTGTGTCAGTCAAACTGTTTGAAATGCACATTTGTCATTTTCGTTTTTATCTTTGAAAATCTTACACATGCATGTATCACTGGAGAACTTAATAACCAAAGAGCCATTATTGTCACCGATATTATCCGTAATGTTTGTCTCATAATGCTGACATATTAGATTAGAGCTGATTGGCAGTTAGGCAGGGCATATAGCGTATACTAATGTAGTCAATGGGAACATTTTTTACATTTCAGACAGGTACTGGGAAAAGTTTAATTAACAGGCTTTATCGCATTTACTGGCCCTAAACAATATTTTTTGATACTTTAGAACCAGAAAGAAAGAAAGTATATCAGAAAAACAAAGCTACTTTTCTTATTAAATTTTGATGGTCATTTCGTTCATAAATGTGTTTTTAGTTGGTTCTAAATTTCTGAGCATGTTGAATGAGATATGTTTTGTCAGAATTTATGGATTGCTATACAAATGAAATATGTTTTGTCAGAATTCACGGATTGCTATACAAATGAGATATGTTTTGTCAGAATTCATGGATTGCTATACAAATGAGGTGTGTTTTGTCAGAATTCACGGATTGCTATACAAATGAGATATGTTTTGTCAGAATTCATGGATTGCTATACAAATGAGATATGTTTTGTCAGAATTCACGGATTGCTATACAAATGAGATATGTTTTGTCAGAATTCATGGATTGCTATACAAATGAGATATATTTTGTCAGAATTCATGGATTGCTATACAAATGAGATATATTTGGTCAGAATTCATGGATTGCTATACAAATGAGGTAGCCCCGATTTCTCTCAATGCTCTCAACGACAAACCAATTTTCAACGGTTTTAATCACAGTTTAACATTAAAGACCCCATTATTCTGGCGGACCAGACTTCTTGAAGCGTGAAATCATGATCTGTCAACTGTTTGTCACATGAAATAGAAAATACTAAGAACTGTCATGAATGAGAGATGTTTTATCCAATGAAGTGTTGTGATTATGTGATTATGATTTTTAACGTAGCTTTAACAATTTTTCAGTCATATTGCTACGATGTCTGCAGTGTGGCAGTTTATAGTGATGTCTAGCACTGGGGCATCATGCCGCAGACATGTAGCATGATGTCACACCCAGTCACATTATCCTGACACCAGGCCGACCAATCCTAACACTAACCTCTTAATGCTGAGCGCCAAGCGAGGCAGCTGTTAGTACCATTTTTGTAAGTCTTTGGTATGACTCGACCGGGGATCGAACCCACGATCTCCCGCATCCGAGGCGGACGCTCTAGACATCAATACTGCGTTAGATCTTTGAAAGTAATTTGAAAATCTATTGACGAGGTCACATTGCTATACTTTTGGGAACTTCTCTCACCCCCTCCCCAACCTTCCCCTTACCAACCAACCAACCAACCAACCAACCAAATCAACAACCAACCAACCTAACAAAGAAACAAACAAAGAAACAAACTCTTAAATATTCACAGAAAGTAAGAAATAACTATTATTTAAAGCTACTATGCTTAATGATAGAAATCAATATATGACAATATTTGACGTATGTTTATAAGATGAATCATGTATTATATATATATAGGTCAGGAGACAAAGTCTAACTATCGTTTTGGGGAATCGAATCGTGTTCGCCTGCCTAACTGCCAGGCTCACCCACCACTCGACTAAAGGGTCCGGACCAGCTACACTCCACACCTCTTACCTTGGCATTCGTCCTCGAATGTCACCCTGATTTACCTCTCAGAGCGGCCGAACCCGATTCCCAACCTGGTCACCAGCTGTGAAGAGTCGGACGAACGCGCAAATGTAACAGGAGGCGAGACAAATTACAAAAATAACTCTCGGGATTCAAAACCCTGTTCGCCTACTCACAACCGGGCGCACATACCACTATCCTAAAAGGTCCGCACCAGCCAGCATGGTTAGCAAGTGGTCTCATATAGCTAGACCGCTACATATACTCTATTATTAGTAGAGTCCAACTGCAAACAACATAGACCCTGATCTGTAATCTAATCACATCATGCTCCGGCAGATCGGGATCTGTATTGTTTCCGTTTTTACTGAGTAACTCTGGTTATGTGCAGTTTGCAATTGGACTCGACTTATAAACAAATATAGATTGTACGTTTTCAATACTGACTGATGATTACAGCTATATAGCCCTTACCCATGATCCTTCATGAGGTAGAATGGTGTATGAGGGCGCTTCCTTTTTCAAAATCCCAGACTTACCCGATGCAAACTCTGTGGCTTTATGTGTATTGTCGAATCCTGATATTAAATGCACATCTTTGCGGACAGCTAACCTTACGTATTGTTTAATAAAAGTTCGTGTTGTCATTAGATGAGAAGGCCGAGCAACAAGACCCTATTTATCGCACTATCATCGGTTTAATCCTCGTAATTCATATTTTCTGAGGTAAGATGGCTATGCCATGGTAGTACAAAAATGCAATATATATACAGAAAGAGGGAGCGTTACTAAACAGAACGGAAAGTGCTATTTAATATCGGAACTCGGATAAAATAAGGACACTATCTCAAACTGCTAATGACTCTTAACCCATATTTCAGATGTTTTTAATCGATATTCACTCCCTTCTTGCTGCTGTACGATCTTTATGTATCTTTCATGAACTATGAGGGGTGATGTAATCCATGTAAGGAAAAGAATGCGCAAAAGTACATCCTCGTGTATTGTGGAATTTTTAAATAGGTTATCTGTTCAAGTTAGAATGTGCCTATGTTCCATCTCTGTTATTTCAAGTATGATTACCACTACCTCCTGCTGTGTAGCAGTTGTGATCAATAGATTGTTTCTGAGATCCAGTCCTTAAATTTTTCACAACACATTTAAAATACAATGACGTAAAATCGTGCAAGTCATACTATCCAATTAGTTTGAACACCCTTTCAATAAAATGGCAAGTATGCGTTCCCTAAACCTGTGGTAATCACCTCACCATCTTAAACTTTGTTGTGTTTGTTTTGTATTTGTTTTCGTTTTGTTTTTTTACCTCCATTGTATAGTAGTCGTGCATTGTTCGGCAAGTTCTTCCAACTTGTAGAAAGTACTCTAGACAGAGATATGCAGAAATTGGTTGTAGTTAAGACTAGAGAAACTGAAGACCACAGAATAATTTCCCACCTTGAAGTGGTGGCGGCAAAATATTGTATACGCCAGTACTGGGATAGAACCTTGGACCGTAGATGTCTAATTCGAGTGTGTTACCATTGCCTTATTCATACCGCACAATTCCATGTCTCAATCATATACACTGAAACTAGTTACTTCTTAGTGATCTTAGGACATACTGGCTCCGTTTGCAAAGAAAGTTGATTACTCTCCGCTTGCAAAGAAAGTGTAATTACTCTCAGCTTGCAAGAAAAGTGTAATTACTATGGTGCAAAAATTAATTTCTTTGTTAAGAGCACAAGAACCCCTGTGATTGTCCTCGCATCGTCTAATAACAATTGTCCCTGTATCAACGTAAACTGCACATGATTTGTATCATCATCAGCTGTTCACCCTGTCCATGTAATCCTTGTGCACACAATTGCAAATTAGATTTGGAAATGTTATTACTCACCAATCGCCTATATTGAGACTAAGTAACAAAATTAGATGCCCTTTGCGTACCAGAGACAGACAAACGGACAAACATAGAGCATGTGACCCCTTTTATAGGCCAAAATTCTTATCAGTTATTTGACCACCTTATGTGGGTCGCTTTGTCAGTGATTCTTCATCCGAATGTTATTAACTGGATTACAATAGTTCATATATGGCTATACGCCTTATTGCTGCATAGGTTTGTCGTTAAAACCATTCAACGTGCCACAGTTTCGGTAGATCGTTAAATTGAATTGTTTTGTGTGTGTGGAGAGGTAGGGAGTATTACACTCACGAAACAATACACAGTTTTATAAACAGAGCTGAATCAATCAAATCATACGTCAAAAATCACAATTGTTTTGAGACCAACACGAGCATTTTATTGTTCCTCATTACGAAGTAGTTTGATAATGGTAGTAAACAGTCGGGGAAAAGGTAAATTACAGAACTAGAGCAATTTTAGCAATTTGCAAACTAACATGGGAAAATTGTAAATTCCTACGATACAAAGCATGATAAATTTCGACTTTTTTCTTGCTCTTGTATGAATGTAGAAAAAAAAAACAACAGAAAAAGACCAACAGTGTTGTCCAAAATTACTAATTTGCAACGAAAAGTAGAAAGGTTTGGCAATTAAATCCATACAGACAGACAGAAGTAGTGACGGGGGCACACTAGGGTCAGTGGAAATCCCAGTCAAAAAGGTGTCCCGGCACTTTGGGGTCTATGGGAATTTAACATGGGGAAATTTAACATGGGATGTATAGGGACAAGGGATTGGGCCTGTCTAGCGTCAAGGGGAATTGGACATACAGAGACATATATAGAGACATAGACATAGAGACAGGGTTAGAGACATAGAGACACAGACAAACAAACAAATACATCAATATGGCAAGAGAGTAAATCTTTTCGAGGTAATGGAGTGGCCCTGAAAAGGGCCTTTGGTTTTCTTCTACTGTCTCTCCTCTTCTTCTTTTCCACCATTTCCCTGTCTTCCCCATCACATTCTTCTTCTTTTTCTTCTCCTTTTCCTCCTCTTCCTCCTTCTCCTTCTCCTCATCTTTCTTTCTCTTCTCATTCTCCTCTTCCTTTTCGATCTTTTCGTTCCAAGCTCTCATTTGGATTTTATCTCCTTCATCCTCTTTTTCCTCCTTTTCCTCCTTTATCAGTTCTCTCAACCTCTCCTTCGTCTTCTTTAAATTATTAATTTCCATTTTGAGACGGTGGAGACTATATGCACCATACTCCAACCTGATAAACATTCCTCCACCATCCCCAAGTCATCCACTGCCTCTTGCAATCGCGACATCCTATCCATGTTACTCGCCATTTTGGAATATTCAGTGTTGAATGGCGCGAATGACGAACGCTTCCATTTATATGTCTCAAGCACGAACGTGAAGGAAAACATCCCCTCTTATATATCACCTACAAAACAATCCACAGGGATGAGAATGCTAACCTAACATAAATTTTTATACAAAACCACTATACTTTCTATCAATAAATAGTGAAGAAGAAATTTTTTCATACAAAACATACCACTACCTACAATCACCTCAGCGAAGAGTTACTATTTATAATCACACTACTCCACATTCACAAATATTATTTACTTAAACGACAAGGGTTTGTTAAGCTAAAAAACAAACACAGATATACATACACATAAACGTACGAGCACGCATACAAACACAAATACGCATACAAACACATACACACACATACAAACGTACGCGAACGCACATAACACATACAAACACACATAAAAACGTACGCAAACGCACATAAACACATACAAACACACACACACAAACACATACACATACAAACGTATGCGAACGCACACAAACTGATACAAACACAAACACACATACAAACGTACGCGAACGCACATAAACACATACACAAACACAAACACATACAAACAAACACATACAAAAGTACGCGAACGCACATAACCACATACACATACACATACAAACACACACGGGGTCCCCGTCTAAGATTTTGTCCCTGTCTGGCTGCAGGCTTTCCGACAGAATAAGGTCTGCTTCTGCGGAAGGAGAAGGAGAACTATTTTGTGTAACATTTTTTATTTAACTCACAAACAACCAACAGCTAACAATAAAACAATTTTTCAAACACACTATTATTGACAAGGTTGACAACTTTGTGAAATCATGTTAGACTTCCACGAAGGGAGGTCACTGGGCCATTGGTGTATACTACGTTTCCTAGCTAAAGATAAGAGATAGCCATAACGGTCACAAAACCATCGATCTACTTTTTCATCGTTTCTAGAACAGTCACGATCAAAATAAGTCACTAAATGTTCTCAGGAATATCAAAGACTGCGTTGATGAAGAAAATACACGCAATATTGTCCACACACCACAGAATCTGTGGCCTTATAATTTCACATTATTGAAGCGAGTCGTCTGGGCATTTCTTCTCATAAAGTTGATGATGTCATCTTCCAATGGCGATAATCCATACGAATCAAAATACTCCATACAACCATCATGAGGAAAGTAGACGGCTACCCAGTGGGTTCCTGGGAGATGATTGTCGTCCATGTTGATGACATAAGATTGATGGTCTTTAGGTTTACGATGAGGAAGTTCATCTTTAGCGCACACGACAGGATTCCAAGAAGAGGTATACCAACTGTTGTCCAAAAGGTAATAAAGTTCCCAGGTATCCATTTTTTTTTTTTTTTTTTGTTATGTTTTGTTTTCTTGCCTTGTTTTTCACAGGTAATGATAAGTCATCAATTCAATCCTGACTTTTTACATGAAAATCTCTGTGAAATAATCGTCTCTTCGCTTCGTCTTCGTACTCTGGGCCAAGAGAGATTCGATGCGACGTTTCTCTAGAGCAGTCAATGGAGAACAAGAATGAACACGCAAGTCTTTATACCACTGATGCAACGCTGCTTCTTCCGAGATGAGACCCCAAACGTCCTCCAGATACTCGTCCAATTTTTCTTTTTGGCTCATCATCAGACATTTATCGTGTTGAATTTGACTGGGATGATCGTTTTGACATATATAGAAATCTTTCTTGGTCAATTCCGTAATTTTATCTCCCAGGTGTTTAGCAAAACAGGAGACTAAATGTTGTTCTTGTTCTGGCCATCTGGACATGACCACCACGTCCTCTTCGTCTTTGTCTTTGGGTTCTTCTTCCACGTTATCCCCCCATTCCATTTCCAAAGATTCTCCACCGTTCAAAGAGGGATGAGAGTCTTCCATAGCTTCTAATAGTCTAGAATGACTTCTCTCAAACTGTTGATTTCTATCGTATTGTCGAATTCGGCATACAATATGACGTTCATCGTCTCGGGTAGAACTTCTGCAAACTAAAGTTCCACACGCAGTTGACCGGATTTTATAGGGTGGAAATGTCCCTTTTCGCTGCCTTGCTCTGGAGTGAAATCAAAGGCCCACAAAGCGTAGCCTCCTGCATAATCATCGTACGAAATGCCGTGACTGGTGTTAGTCCCTAGCTGTCCGGTGGCTTCCTACAGGGACAAGTACGATCTCAAATAATTCTTCTGGGCAAAGTTAGGTTCGAAGGGTCTGTACACAAGGTCTTGCCGTCGCGACTGACGTCGATCTTGGACACTCTGTAGTGCTTAAACTGAAAAGGATTGGCAGTGATACTTGGTGGTCGTTCTGCTCAAAGTGTGACTGATGTCGTTTCCCACTTTAGGTAACACTTCTACACGACGCACATAGAGTCTGGCTTCTTGGATGATGGTTTTGTTCTTGTTGGCATAGGCCATTAAATGGAAAGCGGCACTGTTACGATTCGGTCTCAAGCGGATATCCACTGCGTTCAGCAAATACTTTTCTCCAAACCACATGTCCAAATGCAAACGATCCAACAGTTCTAAACTACGTCTTTGCAGGATTTTCTTTCGACGGTTGTTAAAGCCCACATTGTGAGGATCGTCATCTGCTGTCAGGGCTGTGTCGTTAAACTTGTCTTCGTCTGCTGTGTCAGGTTTCCATACCACGCACGTATCCAGATGAGCGATCTTGGCCTCTTTTCCTTACGTCAAGAGATTTTCCAGGTACGCTCGGTAAGGGTAAGTATCCATGCTGCGGCTGACTAGTTTGTTATTCAGATATAAATCCACTTCATTGAACAAGGAATGCATGAAATTGTTGACGAGACTACTCTAGCATCGGCTCCCGGAGCGATGTCGTCCATTTTCATCACTTTCAAATACAAATAACTGCTAGTCATATCGATGTAATCCTCGGGCTGTCCTTTGATTTCAGATTCGATGGGAGCTGAATCCGTCAAAGAGGTGACGGGATGAAATTCTATCCATTTGGATTCTTGCATCATCATCATGGTGGGTGGCAGGGCAAACAGATCCAGTTCCGACTTGGAACATGCGCAAGACTCTCGGTGCATCATTTTTTTCTTTCTCACTGTGATTTAATGATCAAAAACGTCTAATTCTCGGAAGGTTCTTCTTTTCTTGGTCCTTCTAGCTCTGGGAGTGTGAAAGCCTCTGGAGGGGTGTCTTCGTCGTCGTCTCTTTCTGCCTTGTCCTTGCTGTGGCGTCAGGGAAACAGGAATGCCTGCCTGGGCAGCGTCCGGGGCATTTATAGGAGTTTCTCGTCGGCCCAAAATGTCTTTGCCAGTTTGAAGCAAGACATTTTTGCCTGCTCTCAAGAAAGCTTCTTTGGGGTTTTGTTTGTCAATGATGACATTTTTGAGAAATTCTTTGCCTTGCGTCAAAGCGGCATCTTTCAAAGCGTGCAATCTTCGTGTCACCATCGGTTTCAAAACAGGAGCCACCGAACAAAACGCCGATTTCAGCATATCTCCTAAACCATGTCCTCGCTGTCATGCGACTCCTTGGTACACAGGATACATGACTTACAATTCGTTAGAGAATCGTTTTCGAAAATGGAGTTTCACCGTAACTTTACCTTTGGAGAATGGAATATTTTGTCCCAGATCTCCTTTTATAGCAATGTTGACACTGTCGAAATACGACCTACTGACTTGCAAATAGTGAGGATGTACAAATTCGCGGTGAACGTGATAGGTATTCCACCTTCCTGGTCATTTGTCGTGGCAGAATCCACTTTGAAAGGAATGACTCGCAGTAACGGTACGGATGTGTGTCCCACAACGTTGTACTCCACTACATCGGAGTACACAAAGATCAAATTTAATCCTTGGTTCAGTTCTACCGGGGAACGAAAATACTGCGCAAAAGTCAAGTTGTTGGTAATGGGTGGTATTTTGTTACCCTTGATCATCTGAGGTCCCCACCCAAAATGTCAAACAATTCAGGACAAAATGTCATGGCCAACGTTTTGTCATCCGAAAATTTCATTAGTAGGCGACGAGCTACTTTATGGTACTCGAGGGTAACACTTTGTTTGGTTGTGTCCAAGGCTTTGCCAAACAGCGCATTGAACCTGTCAGCAATCGTGTCCACCAGAGGTTGACCACTAAAATAATAGTCTACAGGAATTTTAATAGTATAGATGTACCGTGGGGTATTGGGGGACACTTATCGTTTCTTACAGGCATCTACAGTTTCGTTTTTATCCAAGTATTGTTGCACTTGGTCGTCCAGACCTTCGACCTCGAAAGTGTTTTGATTTTCAGTGATGTGTTTGATTTGTGTAGGGTGAATCATTTCCACCAAAGCCACTTCCCAATGGACCTCGTGATCCATTTGGATGACCTGAGGTAATTTGGCCGTGAAACAGCATATTGTCTTTTTGGAAAACACATCCATGGAACTGTCACTGGGTAACGTTAAGTAAAATTGGTTGTTCATAATTCCAGAGTTCTACTGTTCGAGGGGTCGCTGGAGGTCAGAGAAGTGTCCAAAAGAGGATTGCTTTTTGGGTGGTGATTGTTGGGAGGGTGACTGACGTTGGATGCAAGGTTCCCGTTGATACCATTAGAGGAATATTTCACGGACGGATTGGGAAGAAGGTAACCGATGCAACTGCTGAGTAAAATGGTCCACAATTGTTTGTCTCCTTGTTGCAAATTCAAATTGGCAATGTCAGCACCGATGACACAACACACCAAAAGGACTTGGCAGAAAAAGACGATTTGCGTTTCCCACACCACACCCACAAGGGTTGCTTTGTAGATCTTGCACAGAAGAACTGGGTGAAGGAGTGGTCACGGCTGTAGTGGTTGAGGCTGTGTTGAAGGACATGATGGTCACTTTTTTTAATAGTTGACGACTTGCGAAGCCTCGATCCAAAAATCAAAACTGGGAGGACATCCTTTCCAACGTACTTTGACTTCTTTGACACGTCGTTTTCCCACTTTACGGGTTCTTCGATTGAGAATGCTTTCGATGTCGTACACTTCGTCTTCTTTTGCGGTCACTTGTTGTAACTCGGGCAAGTAAAACGTTTCTTTTAATACTTTCAAGTTCATGTCTTCCAATTTATAGACGGCAGGATGACGGCCACGCACTCGTCCAGTGACACGAAACAATTCGGTGGACGAGATGGGTAAGTAACCTTTGTCGAAAGTGCGTTTGGTTTTGCCAATGAGCACCCAATCTCCCGTCGTCAACACTCCATTAACGATTGCAATTCGTGTTGTAACTGGGACATTTCGGTCAAGAGAGGATTGGGAAGAAAATGCGGGGTCGGTTGTTCTTGCCAACGACGGTATTCCATCTATCGTTTGTAAGGCACTAAAGCTAGTTTTCGTCCTTCCATCTGATTTCATTTGTCACGTCTGATATCTTTTCACTCCAGAGTCCTCCTTATATCTTCTTGATCCTTCTTCTCTTTGAGCCATTTCTGCAGCAGTAGCTTCTACGAGTCCTGTAATCATTGGTACTGATGTTGCTTTTGGCAAGGGTGCTAACAACAGGTTCTCAAATCCTCCGCGTTGTACCAACATCTTTTTCTTTTGACGGATGGGTATTTTCTTTTGGACCATTTGGCGAAGAACGTGTCGATGTTTGGCTAAGCATTCTTTCTGATGTAGAGACAAAGGTATCGTGCCTTTCAAGACACTCAAACAACATTCGCACACGGTATCGATGACGTCTTTGGAGGCAGTTTGCATCATTTGTTTTAGCATCGGTGGAGGAGTTTTGGACAAGACGGACAACACGTCCCAATGTTTGGCTGAACGAGGAGGCAGTCCTTTCCTTTTCTTTCCTTTGGGGGTTGTCATTGACAACCTTCCACGGAAAATTTGTTGTATCACTACTGATAAAGGCCGTGGCATGGTAGCAAGGTTTTATACCCACGTTAGGCTACTTCTGAATGTCCTTAGATTTATTCAAGTTTCCTTTTCTTTATTGGATAATGTATTTCACATTCAAAAGGATATAGTTTATACTGACGCACTTTCCGTTTATAGTGTATCCGTACACAAACAGAATTTCCTGATACATCTAAGATAGGACTACAAAGGACTTCTCGTAAAGGTGTGATGTCCCTTGGTTGTTCCCTCAACCACCATGGTAATTTTAAACAGTCTTTGTAATTCTGTTCCAGCTCTTTGCCGTCTGGAATTTCACAATTTATTTGAATCTTGAAGTGAGAAGTTACATAGTCATAGGTTTTTTGTCTTTAAGGTAGTTGTTCAAGGTCCGACAATTTGAACACTTTCAAATGAATCAAGTCTCTTATGGCATTCAGATACCATGGGTAACTTAAAATTTGATGATTGTCAGGATGCATTTGCTTCTTGCGTTTCACTTGTATCTTGACGAACTCTTGGTAAAAATGCGTTCACTCAGCTCCACAGGCAAACCACGAATGTTCTCTGGTAAAGTATCCATCCAGAGATTACCGAGGTCCAACTAAAGGTAGGTAGTGACAGTGCGGAGCATGTTTCAGGCAAGCGGAATCTTTCTGCTCCAACTCGTGAAGTGACACACCGCAACTGAAGCACATGACGTTATCACCTTCGCCCAAGTAGATAAATCCAGCTCTAGCTAATTCATCGGGGGTAGGTCCTCCCAGATATTTAGGCCACTTTCCTTGGAAGGTCTGGAATCGACTTTCAAAGTCACAATATTGAGGCAAACGCACAGGGAACAAATATTCTTCTTTCACAGGCTCATTTCGATGAGGATACGGTGAAATCCGCAGAAGTTTGCTCAGGGTTGGATGACATCCGTAGGGTGGTAGTCACATGGTTTCACGTAGACTATGAAAACCAGTAAAGACTCCACGATAACGAGTGGCATTGCTTTCGCATCCATCAGGTTTGACACGCACATCATCACTTTCCATGGTAGGTATGGTAGTAGTAGTCATAGCAAAGTTCCCATAATGTGGTACTGAATCGCTGCGGTTACAGCGTACGGCATTCCTGCAATCGCAAGGCACAGCATCGCACTCCACTTGAATATCACCGAACTTTAATGGTGTGGTCTGTTTAAAAGTATTCATCTTCTCGCTTGGCAATGGTACTCACAATGTACTATCGGTCTTGGACGTTGTCCCATTTTATATGCTGACCAATATTAACGTGACCGTACGGTTAAGTGAAGTGGTTGGGAAGCCTCACTCACTTCTGGTACACGATTTGATACACTTTTTCGAAAGGACGACTGATGATTTGGTGTGTGGCTAAACGTAAATCTTGTGAGGTTGGTAGGTGGTCACTTTAAAATCTTGATCCTCTCCAGACTACAAGGCTTCTTTCAATACCCCAAAGTTCACCACTTGACTGGTGCGATAATTGAGAGTAAATCCTTTCACTTTACACTCCGTATGCACTTCTCCTTGTTGGTCCCGGTATTGGTCCCGGTATTCGTAACCGTAATTTTTGGGACCGTCACTAGCAAACCTTAGAATCTTGTTGTCGGGGTGCTCGTCCGTCCAGGCTCCTAAACGGTCTCCTTCGATGACAAGCACACGATCTCCTAACAGTTCTAAAGATTCGTACAACTTTAAGCGACCAAGGGCTTCTCGTAGGCCGCAATTGTGACATTTCCAAATTCGTCGGCTTTTACAAAATCCAGTTCTTCTTCGTAATTAACTAAGATCAAGTCCTCGCGAAAGACGTCCACGTGTTTCATGGCTTTGGTTTTGTCATGAATCATCTGGAAGTAGCGGGAAGGTTCTGTCAGATACTCTGTCTTGGGTAAACACGGTCGTTGTGCCATTTTTCCCCACAAGCAATTCAACATCACTTTAGCAAACGATTGCCTTCCTTCGTTTTTCTCCACGTGGTCTAAAGTGATGCCCTCCTGGTCAAAGTATTTCTCTTTGAATTATTTTTGGTCTTCGGGAGTGTGGCACCAGAAAGGATAGCTACTGGCTTCTTGTTTCAGTTCAAAAAGGCATCCACGTAGTCTGCGAAAATGCCTTTCTGAGCTTGGTCGCCCTTGTAGTATTTTTCTGTCTTGGGAAAGTACTAAATTTCGTACACTTCTAACAGCTGGTATCCCAGGTCCACAGCTTTAAACAATTCCAGTCTGACCCACGTTCCCGCCAAGGCGCGTTCTTCCTGAGTGTGATGACAGTGTTGGTCTTGGTTGCACATTTCGGCACAGGTACGGCATAAAGGAAACATCAGTATTCCTTGGCAATGCTGAGGTAAAACGGGATGGTACAAGTCCGTAGGAGGCAAGACTTTACATTTAATCAATTCTTCGTATTGTCGAATGTTGTCCAGGTAGATGTGTTCCGTCATCAATTGTGGGTGCCCTGCGCAAAAGTGACGATATTTGCACACGTAAGGATACAGAGAACACACGTCCAAGTATTTGATTTCTTCTCCTTCCTCCTCGTGGGCTTGGTACAGCAAACACGTGGCGTTCGTCCGTCCTGCGTACAAACTGTCCCGCGAGTTCAGAGGGTCCACCAACTTGTAACTTTCCACGATGCGTTTCAACTCGTGATCGGTTTTCAATCGGTGATCGTACTCGTGTTCCCACATTTCCACCATTTGGTATCCTTGCTGTTCTAACTTTAAGCGCCGGTGACAAGTGGCTGGTACAAGTCTTCCATGGTACGTTGTAAAAACTGATTTTTAGCGTCACGTTGAAGGTAACAGATGGGACATCCGTGAAATAATCAACCGTTAAACTTGTACATGATCTTGGGGTTTTCTAAGTCTCAGCCATCCACCGAATACGTTCCGATGGTCTTTTCGCCTCCTCCGTTGCGGGCGTGTTGTATGTATTTGTCCTTTTTGTCGCACAAGTAATGTGACCAGCGTAGAGCTTTGACCGAGTATTGACGTTTGACAAAGTTTGTCATTTGAGGGCTTATAACAGTCAGGGTGTTTTCGGGCATGAATCGTTGGCGGTACACTAAGGAACACGTTTTGGTAATGGTGCAGGCTTCTTTCAAAGGATCGATCCCTCCGTGCTCCATGAACAGTTCTCGAAATTTTCCACGGCAACGCCGTAAAATGTCCATGTCGAATCGACGATATTTTAACATTTTTTCCTGAAAGTCGAAGGGGTCCGAGGCGTGAGAGTGGTACCATGCGTAGAAAGCTTCTCGTTTTTCGGCGCGCATGTTGTCGGGGTCATAGTAGCGAACCTCAGGCAAATGGGGTAGGACGGCGTGTTGATTGGTTTCGGTATTGAAAAAGTGCGGAAATAGCCTTTGGCCATTTTTGTCATTCCAAACGTTTTAGGCATTCGACTCAAAGGCATGGCCAAGTAACTCATCGAATCTTTAAACTGCACTTGTCCCACTTGCATGGAAATGATTTTGGCTCCGTTCAAAGTGACTTTAGGACGTTCCGTGATTTGTTCCGTATAGTATGGCAGAAGAAATTGTCTACCGTATCCCGAGAAATTGTGAGCCATCTCCGTGGCATAGCGATAACAGTCACCGTAACATTCGATGTCCTCTTGACTCCACGTCTATTCAGTGGGGTCTAAATAAATTGGGCGAAATCTGCCAGCGTGTTAGGTCCCCGAAAGATTATTTCACGTCTTCCAGGAATCTTGCTGCAGTGAGGGCAATGAGTCAAGATAGGTTCTTGGATGCACTTCTCGCACGCTCGATGAGTCACGCAGAAATTAGGAATGTGAATGCCGGTCTCTTGCATGCATTCGAAATCGAAAAATAATAAAATTCCCTTTCTTCTGGCCATCTTCCTCTTGATGCTTGGAATGGTATTTTTGAATGTAGCATTCCTGTTCCACGTCCACGATTTGGCGACAATTGTGACATCGTTTTTTTTTTCTCGACATACGTGTAACTTGGCACTATTGGTACGTATGCCTTGTCCAGAAGTAGGGCACAATCTCAGGAGCTGACAAGCACTTTTTTGCTGTGAACCTTGCGTCTTCAGATGTTGTTGGTAACAAGTAGGGCTGACAAAAGTGAGCTGACAAGCAGGGCAATGCACTCGTTCTTGTCCTTCGTCAAGACAGGGTTTAGAGGCCAAACATCCCTCACATTTCGATAAAAAAATACTTGTGTTGCTCTCGATTGTTATAGCCACAGTCACATTTCTCACAATAATAAATGTATCCCTGGAATCCGGTGATACTGGTGATGGTATTGAAATATTCATCGTGATGATAGACGTGAATGTATTTTCCGTCTTTGAAATTTTTTGCCTCAAAACAACAGAGGTCCACGCACTTCTTGAGGATGTATTTTCAAGGTGTAGCGTGGAGCCAAGACGTCTTGCAATTTTTGCATTTGAGGAATGCCACAGGGTGTGTCTTTGGATATCCCCGCTTGGTGTAACAGGAGTTCTGCTTCACTTCGTTGTTTGGCTCGGTCCGATTGTCAAATGTTCACCCATGCTCTTTTCCATTCTGCCGTGTCGTTCTTGTCGGCATATGTTCATCCCACGACGATGGCACGGGCTAAATACATCTTGTCTTGAGGGTTGTTAATTCGGACGAAACTCTTTTTGGTGCTACGAAGGTCGTCCAGCAATAACACCTTTTTGCGTCCCGTCCCTTTGGAAAGAGAAACGTGTGCCATGTACAGTGTCGCTTTTACATCGGTGATGTGAAACTAGTCGTTGTATTGCTGCATGTGTTGAAACTTGGCGATGACTTTGGGAAGTGTCAATTCTGATTGCCAGCTAAACTCGATCCAAACGGGGTACTTCAGACTGTCGTGATAAACGGAAAGTGTCAAGCGATCGTCTTCTTTGGCTTCACATTGTCGTTTCAGTGTGGTTAACAAAGAATCCCACACATCGGTGATGAACTCTTCTGCATTCTCCAGAACGTACCGTCGGACTTGAAATATTTAAACTTCACCATGTACGTGCAGGCCGTGGTTCTAAATTTTCTAGAGGAGCGTTTATCCGTGTCTCGAATGTGGTAGTACTTTTCAGGGTTTAGTGGTGGTGGACTTTGGTTTGGTGTAGACTCTCTGGGTCTGGATTCTGGCTCACTCATGTCATCTTCAAATTCGCTGTCGTGAATTTGAGCCTAGACTTCAGCTACTGTGCAAGACGATAGGTCATGTTTGTGTCTCTCACTTTCTCCTCCTTTCTCCACGAAATGATGCGATCGTTTCATGTGAAGCGCAAAAAATCAAAAGACAACATTTTAAACGCCATGGTCCCATATATATCCATGTCAGACCAGTGTCTTGCCTATATAAGGGCCAGTGTCTTCCCGCCAAGTATTCATTTCACTCTCAATCCGACCAGGAAGATGGAAGAGCTAACACAGATCAAACTTCTGATCAGAGCTTTGCGCGGTGTCATACGAAGGTTTTCTTCACAGAGGTCGACGGACTACTCCCCCTTCTTTCGAGATAAAAATCAAGATACTTGCTATATCTGTCAGAAGAAAGGACATTGGTCTTCAGAGTGTCCAGACCGTCAGAAAAGCAAGACAGGTGTCAAAAAGACAAAAGTCAAGATACCTGTTATCATTGCCAAGAGAAAGGACATTGGTCTTCAGACTGCCCTTAGAAACAACAGGAGTAGGAGGCAGAGAGGGATTCTGAACAGGAAGAAGAAGAGGTACCCTCCAAAAGGAAGAACCCAGACACGTCAAGAAAGAGAAGAAAAGAAGACGAGAAGAAAGTGAGGAAGAAGAGGAGGAAAAACCTGTGACAGTGAAGAAATTCAAAAAATGGAGAGCGTGAACAAAGGCAAAGAAGAAGCTAATGAACTTTTTAAAGTGTTGTGTTGTGAATTGGATTGTACATTTGTACCAGAATATAACAGAAAGAAAAACTTTAGTGTCTCTTGGTTTTGATTTTCTTGAATAAGGACCTACACTCACGCATTACACACTTACATCATGGGAAAAAAAGGGATTTTGAGTTTTAATTGATTTTGGCAAAATGACTACTATCTCTTTTCGAGAGAAGTGGGTGGCCCTGAAAAGGACCGTTGGGTGTTTGTTTTTTGTTTTTATAAAAACAAAAGTCAGGAACGGGAAGCAATAATCTTTAACTGCCTTATCCTTTTGCCACGTCCTATTTCTGGACCTGCTCCTGCCGATGATTTGGTAGACATCACTAGGGTGGGGTATCTCAGGCGTAGTAGGTGTGTGAACATGGTTGGGCTGTTTGGTTTGGGAAGGTCTTTTTCTCTTGGGTCGTTATAAAGAAGTCTGACGCATTTGTTTCAGACACCTTAACTCAACCAAAATGTTTAAGAGTACCGTCACCGTTTGACTTTCACCGACCTCCTTTTCTCCTAGACATTGTTTCTTCTCTGCTTCTTCTTCTTCTTCCTGTCGTTTTCTTCTTGCCTCTTCTTCTTCTCGCTGTTGCTATTGAAGGCGTAAAGCTTGACCTGCTTTTTTCTGCTGTTGCAAAAAATTTTCCAATTCTTCTTTCTGCACTCTGTTTAAAATTGTCGACGTGTGGTAAGGAAAGAGAAGGTGGCGAAGGTGCTGGTACCGGAACAAATTCTTGCGAAGAAGAGTGAAAATCTACTAAATCCCAATTAAAATCGGTCTCTTCTGGAAAGAGGATCGTGTAAGCCCTGGTAGCCGCTGATATACCATCACTTCTCGTCTTCACGGCCGGTGCACCCCAATTCTTCATCTTTCTAGTTTCCGTAATGTTCTAACTCTGTTGCATTGATTCACTGCGCAGAGACGCTTGCGCATCTATATAGGGAATGTGACGTCACTGGTAGCTGTTTTCTTCAGATTGGAAGACAGACTCCGCACAGTGACTGAATTTTGTAACCCGTGTTAGGATTGGTGAAAAACTCAATCCATTTCGATCCGCTCTCCACTATAAATAACCGCGGCTCATTTCATTTCCTTCGCCTGTTCTCGTCACAAGATGTGGACTAACGTAGAATCGTCTACCCTCCTATCGTCGATGCCGTTCAACCCGCACTATCCCATGTATGTCAAATCATCATGGGCTATCACCCAGATGACTGATACAAACCTTTGGAAACGAAGGATCTATGCGGAGAGACAAGGCTGTCTGAAGAAAGTCTTAATCTACGGTCCAGAGGTCAGACGAAGTTTGAGGAAGAGAAGAAGATCCGTGCGATGCCCTCTATGTTAACGGAATGATGTTAACAAAAAACACAAAGGCCCTTTTCAGGGCCACCTATTGGCTCGAAAAGATTTACTCTCTTGCCATATTGATGTATTTGTTTGTTTGTCTATGTCTCTGTCTATGTTTCTAACCCTGTCTCTATGTCTTTGTCTCTATATATGTTTATATATGTTCAATTCCCCTTCACGCTAGACAGGCCCAATCCCTTGTCCCAATACATACATGTTAAATTTCCCCCTTGTTAAATTCTGTTAGACCCCAGAGTGCCATGTTAAATTTCCCCATGTTAAATTCCCATAGACACCAGAGTACCATGTTAAATTCCCATAGATCCCAGAGTGCCGGGATACCTTTTTGACTGGGATTTCCATTGACCCTAGGGTGCCCCCTATCACTACTGACAGATAAAGACACAGAAAATAACATGACATAATTATCCATAACTTTGGATAAGATGACTTAACGTAATATAACCAAGAATAGCATAAAATCATAACTAACCTAACACAACTACATAACATAATATGGTACGTGCCGCGGGTGGACTACACGTCATTAAACAAGGACAATACATTTTTGCCCATTTTTGGGGGGGGGGGGGGTTTACACGAAATAAAAGCAAAATATCCTAGTAAAAAATTAACGTTGTTAGAAGTTATTTTGTTCTGAGTGGTGAAACACCTTTTCGAACTTATTGAAACGGATTTTAGGGGAAAAACAATCAACCAGTCACTAGTAGACAGAACATATGGGAAATATAACAGACACGTGAGGTCATTATGACGTGATGTGTTATGACGTAATTTTAAAGGTAATGTAAGGACATCTAAGGAGACTCTATTTTTGTGAAATTTATCATGCATTAAATGTCACGTGTTTGAATTTTTAAACTTGCATAAAATAACGGTGGCTCCCTACAATTTCGTATTTTGCATTGGGTTAGATTTTTAAGAAGAAAGAACAAGCATTTCCAGGGTTTTCCTAACTGGTTATGCAGGCTGTTTAAAAAGACATTGTATATATCAGATATTGTTAAAAGAACTTTTAATTCACTTTATTTTGGTGTATGCTTGATGAGTGTGATATGGGTTATACAGCTTAAATAGCTAGCTAACTAGATAGATAGATAGATAGATAGATAGATAGATAGATAGATAGATATGAAGAAAGGAGAAAACTTTAAAGCAAACGATAGATAAACTAAAACTCGAAGACATAAAAGAAGGTAGAAAATATTCAAATTAACAAGCACCCATGTTTAACATTGAAAACACTGTCGCAGTAATTTTAATGTCTCTAATAGTATGGATCTCTCATGGGTCATTTCTTTCAAAGAAAGAAAACAAAAGGACAGACAGGCAGAAGCAAGAAAGGTTTAAGTTGTTCTTCCTTGCTTATCTATTTATTTATATGTTTACTTATCTATATTTTATTTACTTATATATGAATGTACGCATCGTTTTTATTTAATGCAGATATACAGGAAAGGCCTGAATAAGCTTTATTGTTCGCAGATTGCTTACCCTTCTCATACAATTTTCGTTTATTATTCTTTCTTTCTTTCTGGTTTATTTATCCGTATATTTATTTATTACGTTTTTCATTCATTCAATAAAATCAGTGGACGGCCAATTTATGGAAAGGACAAAATCACTTGCAAGAGAATCTATTTATATCTTTCAGTTTTTGAGGTGATATTTATTTGTATTGTGCGTAGTTAGTAATTTGCAAAGATTAAGGCCCTTTTGCGGATGGCCTTTGATGTCTGAGGACATTAAGGACGATGCTGATATCGTCTCGAACAATTAGCCAGAGGCTAATCAGGGAACAGGAAATCATTACGCAGAGTTCAACCTTGAACTGTTTGTTGTACCCTTCTGATCTAGGTTGAAGAGTACTCGCCTTTCCAGAACAAAATACTTCAGCATTTGATACCCAGCAGAGTACCCATATTTTCTTAATCATTAAAATAGATTCAATTCTAATTTTAGCTAATATTTAAGTGCTTACAACCAGTGGCATATTTATATCTGAGCTTCTTTGATGCTTATTTTTAAAACATTAAACTTACCTGTAAATTGACAAGTATTGGAACATTGAAATTACTTTAATTTGACACGTTACGAAACATTTAAATTATCTCTGATTTGACACGTTTCAGATTAAGCTGTATGTCTGTGTGCCTGCAAATTCAAGTGTATCCACGTTCATACGAAACTATTTACAAGCCTTAATACGATATGATATTAATAGTGCTTATAATTCTAGTTTGGAAATGTTTTGTTATTTTTGTATGTGTTTTGTTTCTTCAGTACATCTCCACGTTTGTTGAAGCTGAGTTATGTTGTATGCCGTAAAGGTCAGATCAGGTCTAGTTTGATTTCATTTGATGTTTCACGGAACAGCAATACTTTTTATGAGGCGCCGTAGCGGACAAAAGCTGGTCGAATGAGAAAGCTGCAGCTGAAATTTCGATGTCGAGAAATCCAATATCACGTGTTGGATCAAATTGCATGTCCTTAAAGTTCCATTTTCCTTAAAGTTCCATTTTCTAGATCGAGATTTTAAATTTTATGTGTTGAATTATACAGTGGTGGTTTAAAGTTCTATTTCCTATGTCGACGTTTTACAGTGTATATTTTGAATTACACAGCGGTGGTTTGAAATTTCAATATCATATGTCGTGAATCCCTAATTCACAAGTTGTATGTAACTGTTTGTGATGAAAGTTCCATTTCATATATATGGCGAGTATTTAGATTTCATCCGTTGAATTTCACAGCAACGAGGAGCAGCCTCTTTGTTTAAAAATAACGCGGTCCGTTCACGAGAGCGACCTCTAGCAAAAAATTCATAGTAATTCTCGACCTGTGAATGGTAACTTTCAAACTGTAAATGCATGAAATGTAATGGCGCCTCATAATTGAATACACGAATGATGTATCTTAATAGTCGATATTATTTTGACTTGTTAAAGTGGACATTGTTCAATGTTACTTTTAACGCCAACACATCATTTCACCATATAAAAATAACAATTCTGACAAGCACAATAAAATGTCCAACCACCGCTGTGTAATTCAACAGATACAATCTAAAAACTCAACATACGAAATGGAACTTTCAGCATAATCAATGTGATTCAACATGTTAAATTGAAACTCTCGACATATAATATTAAAATTTCAACAACCGCCGTGGAATTCAGAAGATACAATCTAAAAGACTCGACATTGAACATCGAATTTTCAACCAGCGCTGTGTAATTCAACAGATGAAATCTAAATACTCAACATATGAAATGGAACTTTCAACATAAAATCTTTGAACCAATACATAAATTAGGAATTCTCAACGTATGACATTGAAATTTCAACCACCGCCGTTTAATTCAAACGACACAATCTTAAACCTCGACCTAGAAAATATAACTTTCAACCACTTAATGTTTAATTCAACAGACACAATCTAATATCTCGACCTAGAAAATGGAACTTTAAGGACAAGCATTTTTGATACAACACTTGAAATTGGAATTCTGGACATTAAAATTTCAAAGGCACCGTTCTGATTGGACCAGCTTTTGTCCGCTACGGCGCCTCATAACTTTTAAGGTTATATGATGATGTGGCAAGTAGAGTACAGTGCTTGCTCAAGAACACAATGCAGTAGCCAAAATCCAAAAGAAATCCGAATGATGGGTGTAATCGAACCCGCATCTGTTTTGGTCACGAACCCAACGCCTTAAAGTTTAAACCCAGAGCCACCAAGGATCATATTCCTGAGAGACTTTATATATATATATACTAAATAAATTTTAAATATTTAAAATCTAATGGTATCAAAATTGGACATTTGCGTCTTTAATAGAATCAAAGCGCGCACGTAGTGCTGATTTATCAAACTTACAATATATTTTAACAACTGTTTAAACAGAACCGTGCCTAATACTCATTAATTAAAATTAAATCGATTATATCAGCCATCTTCTTATTATTTGATTTAATAGATACGGATATAACGCACCGCGCTCGAGACATCTTTCCCACTTAATAGAAATACCGTTTGATTTATGCCTATCTATTCATAAAACCTTTAGAATAATCTTATACTACTTTGCTTTGTTTACCATCTGACCTTTACATACTGACCTAAGTTATTAAAAAAACGTTTCATTAATGAGCCTTTCCTATATCGTTCAATGTAGTTCACACGCAAGACCACCGGTGGAAGAGTAGTGTATTTAATTCACATGTCACATATTTGCTAATTCATTCAGACAAATTCGTACCGCGCAACATAAATCAGATCAAAACTGAATATGCGCTGCAAATATACGTATGCAACAATGGGTTACTTGTAAGACTGTTTTGAATATGTCACAAGCCTTTCAAAGGTGTAATGCTCGAAATTCGGCCTGAAGCAATCTTTTCAGATATTTTAAGGGCAGCGATTTTATATGCACACATGCAGACGACATTTCGATCAAAAATGAATGATAAGGCATTGTTGTGGATGGCCGTGCAAAACGTAAACACTTGATATTTCGACCAAATTTATAAATAATGCATCCTAGGAACTATAAAAATAGCAGCGCATAGCTTAAAAAGGTAGGTGACATTTAGATCAAAATTAAATAGCAAAAAAGATACCAAGCAATGAAATATATCAATATGATCACGAATTGAAGCTGTCACATAATCAGTGAGTTCCCGATTTCCGTAGGCTTACGCTGAACTTTATGCATAGTTACGGGATCTTTTTGCTTAGCAATTTGATGAATAGTTTGTAAAACACTGATTAGAAAGACGATAAAAATACGCATAATGCTTGTTATAACACATGACAACAAATATACAAAACCGCGTTGTATGGATCATTCGTGATGAAGGATCAATAATGATAAATACTTATGGAAATGAATGAATGAATAAAAAGTTCGGATTGCTTCCTGTCCGTGAGACTTTGAACAAATTAACTGAGTTATATCAATGGTTTGCACAATTACGCTGCACAAAGTTTACCTAATTATCACTGATCTTAATACCGAGTGCATTTGTATATTTTGGCGAGTTTGCATTTTTTTTTTGCTGCAAAAATTAAAGCAGAGAAATTTGTTAATGAAAAGCCTTTTCATTATGACACCATTTTGTGCAGGTAATTGTGGGTAAAATGGTACATATCGCCATTTAAAGCTTGTCAGTTTAAACAGATTAATGTATCCTGATATGGTTTGAATAATTATTGATATAAGTGCGGGATCGACCATGTAAGTTTCGAGGGTGGGGGTTGAAAGGGGACAAATTCCGTAGAAATAAAAATCCCCGCGTTTAACTGAACTGGTGATTAAGTTTATACCCTGCTTTCCTGTCAGCTTTCAGCACTAGAGTAACGTTCATTATCATATCGAGTCTGAAAGTTAACATGGAAAATAACACATTCCTTTATAGCCTGACTGCTTTAAAATGTACTCAAGCTCCATAAAATGTAATTAATTCAATTTATTAGAATATTCATGGATTTGTAGTGTTTTCAATGCGGTTTGGCCAATGGACAGATGGGTGGGTGGGGATGAATACCAAAGTAATCAAAGAAAAGAGGATGGATGATTTCATACATATAGTGAATGATCGTATAATTTCGAGGAAAGGGAATGGGGCGGTTCGGATTTTCGTTCCAACCTGAAAGTTTATTTTTCTTTTATCTGAAGATATTTGTTGTAATTAATATTACAACAAGACATATTGGATATAACTACCATGGTTAAATAATTGTTTTAATCTATTCCTAAAATAGCCCGAGCCACTGCCCTCCCCCCATTTTTTTAAAAAAAAAAGTAAATGAACGGTCCTTACTAACATCGACTAATATTCGAATTCTTTTTCAACGCATTCAACGAACAATTCAATTGGAAAATTTGAATTTGCTTCAGCTCTGTTATTGACTACTATATATTTCATGATTATCGCCATTACTAAAGAACCTTATCTGTCAAACACTTGTACTTCAAACAAGTCATGCAAACACACAAACATTGTGACATGAGAAAAATTCCTATCGATCAAATTGTCGAAACTAGTTTCTAGAAATGCTGCTGTATATGTCAAGGATTATAATAATTTGCCACTGGGCTCTGTATATCTCAAGGATTATAATAATTTGCCACTGGGCTCTGTATATCTCAAGGATTATAATAATTAGTTGCTGGGCTCTGTATATGTCAAGGATTATAATAATTAGCCACTGGGCTCTGTATATGTCAAGGATTGTAATAATTTGCCACTGGGCTCTGTGTATGTCAAGGATTATAATAATTAGCCACTGGGCTCTGTATATGTCAAGGATTATAATAATTAGCCGCTGGGCTCTGAATATGTCAAGGATTATAATAATTTGCCACTGGGCTCTGTATATGTCAAGGATTATAATAATTTGCCACTGGGCTCTGTATATCTCAAGGATTATAATAATTTGCAATTTGGTTTCTCTGTATCTCAGCTATTATCATAATTTGCAGTTGGTCTCTCTGTATCTCAAGCATTATAATAATTAGCAATTGATTCCTTGCAAGAATGAGATACAAATATCAATATAACATTGTTTCTCTGTCTCTCACTGTCTTTGTCTATCTATCTATCTATCTATCTATTTATCGACAGACAGACAGACTGACAGACACACAGAGGCACAGAGAGATATAGAAAGTGAGACATAGAAAGAGATATTTGATGGTCTATGGAGAGAACAATACTTATGGAGTCATTAAATCATGAATTTTAAGCTTATATAGGCAGTGCAAAATACAATTCCATAATTATTTTTGCTTAATATTCATGTGATTGCATCTTTGTCGTCATTGTCGTATTCATCGTTGTCGTGAAATTCAACACCATCTTCTTAGTCTTCATCTTCACCTCTCTGCTCCTCTTCTTTTCTTCGTCTTTTCTTTCTCGCCCATAAGTGTTTTTTCATTATTATTATTATTATTATTATTATTATTATTATTACTGTTGTTGTTTACTGTTTTATTTAGTTTCCTATCGTATTTTTGAGTTATTTTACTTGGCTATTCATGGACAAAAATTTATATTTCAACAGACTGAGCCAAATAATAAAGGAATGTCACAATGAAGGACAATCAGTTTATTATTATTATTATTATTATTATTATTATTATTATTAAATATATGATATTTCACATTTCAAGGGTGTTAAGAACATGGAAATTCTCTGTGAAAGTATCATGCAAGATGTTCGTTCCGACCCTTTAATTAAATCAAACATAAATTTCCTGTCATTCGCTTCTTTTACGTAGACGCATTTTGCCGTGTATCGGGCATCTGGAAACTCAAACCATGTGCTTTTTGGGAAGCACCATATGCTAATCGAAATTGACCTGATTATATTTTACATTAAAAAAAAATGAAAATGGTTTTACGACAAAGTGTTTGCGGGATGATTGATAAAAGAAAGAGACTTTTTAAATATAATTGAAGAAAACCTGGAATGGACTACATACGAATTTTTATTCAGTCACTCAGTGTGTACAAGTTATTTGAATGGACGAACATGACCCCCATTATCTTTACTCCCATAAGTGTAATGTCAAGTCTTCTTTCTTCAAGAACTCACTAATTATATCAATAGCTGTGCAGAACGTCTATTTTTCTAAAAGAAAGCTTAATTACGTATATAAGTCTA
>JAECUM010008001.1:0-60904 GCA_016617855.1 Megalonaias nervosa | reverse complement strand
ATATATATATATATATATATAGACACACACACATTCATTCTTCGTATGTATAAACTTCAAATTGATGCACATATAAAACATTTAGATATTTTTCACATAAGAAATTTTGCCGGTTTTACTGTTTAATTGCTAATTCTAACATTAATATACAAGTGGCATATGTTTATTCAAGGTTTAGTTTTCAGTTTACATGCTTAAAAGAAAAGAAATGTTACCATGTCAACTTAAAATTCAGTATCATATGACCTAGTTTATTTTAAGTACAAGGGTTTGGGAATACAATCTTTATAAAGGTAAAATGATATGATGCATAAACTGTACATTTGTAATTTACCATCTCGAATTTTCAAATCATTTAATATAAAATTTGAAATTTCTTGGGAAACAAACGCAATAATATGGCATGATTTTCTACAAAAATGAAATATAGAGCTGTTGCCTGCTTATATTAATCACTGAATATTTAGGAGATTAAGGGATAAATACCATGTATAAGAAATGAACAGATACTGCTGAGTTCTAATTGGGTATGCCACAGTAATGATGTCGGTTCTTAGATAATGTTTACTTGGAGCATTGCGCACTGAGACAAATTGAATTTGAATTTGAATTAATCTGTCTCAGTGTAGTTTTGTTTCTTCATAACGTCCATTCTAGAGACCCATGTAATAAGAATACAGTACCGTTTCCCCCATCATCTTGACAATAAATGTCATAAGAATCCAGTGTCACATGCCCCATCGTCTTGACAATAAATGCATCAAAGCTAATATATTCTGTGGGTGAAGTAATAAAACCGTACTATGCATGTTGAGCGAGTGCCTCACAAGCTTAGTTTACAAGTTTACAACTATTATACGGTCTCATACAATTAATAGAAATATAACAAAATGTAGGATCAATCTCCATCATAAGGAATATATTTGTTCAAAAGTATTAGTAAGATAAACTAAGATTTTCATGCAAACGCTTCATAATCAAAACATCTTTAGTCGCTGACATTTATAATGTTTTTAATTCTTCTGTTTGCAGAGTATCAACATTTGGCTATTATTAATGTAATGAGTGTATTCACTACATTTTTGTGAAAGTTAATAATGAGCAACTACATAAATTGCCTTTTCCAGGGCGATTCTAGCAAGAATATAACATCATGTCGTCGCTAAACATGTATATGCGCAAAGCAGTGTAAATGAAAACGAAAATAGGTGTCAGAGGCAATCAAACAAAAATTGAATGGAACTATATTCATCACTTATACATTGTTTCAAAATAAAAATCATGTTATATAAGTCTTGTGATTGACTGTTACGCACATTGTGTTCAAATTTAGGACATATTATTTTCGGCAATATGCCGTGATAAGAGCTTTAGTAGTAATAGAAAACAAGGTTTCTAGCTCAGAGACCCCCTTCCCCCTCCAAAACCCTTCTATGTTGACATTTTATCAGCTCAAAATAATGACTTTCATATATTCTGACAAAATATATTTTATCGGGGTAAGGGTCTCTGATCTAGAAAACCTTGTTTTCTATTACTACTATAACCGTTATGTTGAATAATAATACAAATAAACAGTAGCGATGATGATCGGTCACCATTCCACGGGGTCCTTTCATTGCCAGTAAATCCTTTACCTTAGATGTCTTCTATTGTTTGTAAAGGCCTTTCTTGTGGCCCACAGTGCAAAACGCACTCACCACGTTGTTTGACGTGGTAAGGAAGTGTACATGATATCCCTTGGGGCTGGAACCCCCCACTATATTAGAAAAATTGGCATCCTAACCACCCCGTCGACAATGAGTCGGTCATGGGTATCGAACTCAAGACCTCGAGTACGAGAATCCAACGTTCTTAACACTGCGCTACTGACTCTACTTACAAATATACGTTTCACAAGTTATTATAAAGTTATCTAATGGGAAATTCCTGCAAGTGATATATACATTTATCAGAATAAAAATATTATATTCTGATTCTGAATAAATCGCGAAATCTACGATCTTATACATTTCTGCCCGGTTAAAATACATTGCAGTCTCAACGCACTAAAATCCATAAAATTACAGATATGGCTCATATATTGTCGGTATACGAACCATGTGTACAGATTTGTGACAATGGTGCATGGATCGATGCAACGGCTTATTAAATTACTCTAGCTCTCAGACAGGGTTATTTCTGCCTTCTGCAGTCTGGGAATATAAAAAGATCGATAATGACTCGTTTGTCGTAATATTGCACCACTCCCCCAGCCTATATATTTGTCCGTTCTGAAATCTCTATCGTCGGTGAGGAAAGTGGAATTAACGCAAGATATTTATCAGGAGAGTTAAAAGGTGTAAAATATTATTTTCTGTTGCAAATTATGCTGATCCACACACCGACTACAGAAGGGCATGTAATGTTACGCAATATAACAAGCAGGATAACTGCTTAATGAGGACTTATTATCTCTCTTTACAATACAAGGAAGACAGACAGAGTTATCTCCCTTAATTTTTAGCAATTCTTAGCAATACCTCGCAATTTCAGCATTATATTTATATAACATTTATATATTTAATTGAAGAATTTGAATTTTCAATTAAAGATATAAAAATACTATATAATATAATGAAGACGACAGCAAATGAACAGGAAGAATATTACGTACACCCAATCTATAATAGTTATGCCGGGAATTCATTGGGTTCAGTGATTCATGTGAAATATCAAAAACCGTTTGGTAAATCAACACCAACTGGAGTGATAATAAGTGTTAGAGGAGATAATACAGAACGTACTGAAATATTTAGAAAAGATTTTATTTACACATTATTCTGCGGTAACATCCCAGACGGACAAAGAGTTTATAGAGTAAATAGTTCGATTGACGACGATAATATTGAAAATTTAGCATTGCAAGATGAATTTCAACTGAATTTCGTGTTTGATTTATATGAGGCTAATGATCTAGGAAGTGTACTAAATAAACAAACGAAAAAAGTTGCTGGAGGTTTGAATAACGCTGGTTATTTGATTGTGATGGTTCGTGGTATTAAAACAGACTTTGTTCATTATAGTTCGCACAGATTTATTTATGAAGCTTTTAACAGCGTTATTCCAAATGATTTGGTTATTGATCACATCAACAGAATTAAAACCGACAATCGTCTGGAACATTTAGATATGGTCACGCCAAGAGAAAATAGTAAACGTGGAATAGGTGGTAGTTGTAATTTTAAAAATTCCAAAAGACCAATAATCTCAATAAATCTTGAAACTAATGAAGAAACAAGATTTAAATCAATAAAACAGCTGCAGCAAAACATTTTAAAGTTCATTCACAGTCAATAAAAGATGTAGCAGATGGCAGAACCAAATCAGCAACGTAAATGTCGACCTTTGACAGAATCATCTTCAAATATTAATTATATTTTCTAGCTCAGTTTTGGTAAGACAATGATGAGCAAACATTAAAACATCATCTTTGTTAAATTTTAGTGTAATAAATGTTCTGTCATTAAGTTCATTTTTTTTTCTGCCGCTGTTAGTAGGATCTTATTAGAATCACCTAGCATAATAATAACGACAACATAATAATAACTCGGACTTTTTGGCGCCGCCGTTTTGGCGCGACCGTTTTGGCACAGAGAAGTTTTGGCGCCGGCCATTTTGGCGCCGGCCATTTTGGTGTGCCAATTACCTACATGGTTTAAATACTGGATAAGTGAGACTAATTACTTGTCACATCGCGCCAACATACAACAACATCGCACTAACCTACCGTAAAAATAAATGTTTTTCGTGCAAACAATGTACTATTGTTATTGAGAAATACGTTCATATTAATAAGCGCCAAAACAGCCGGCGCCAAAACGGCCCTGTGCCAAAACATCCTGCGCCAAAACGGTCGCGCCAAATCGGCGGCACCAAAACGTCCTGCTTCGATAATAACTATACCCTGAAAAACATTTTCGCATTGCCTCGGCTAATTCTCCATAATTTAATATATAACTTTCTGATGATATTTTATCTCGTTAGTCATCTTATTATTATAAATTAGATACAAATATATCATAATATGGACTTGATGAAATGACTTGCTGATATTTACGCTGATGATAATTTTACAGCATGAGATGCTACAGTCGTAGATAAACACGAGTCGGTTACTTATACAGAAGATGAGATTTTATTTAACAATGACGATGAACAAGACGAGATCGTGGACGTGGTTGATAAAAAAATTACAGCAGACCGACAACTGGACGATATAATGTTAAGTATTATATCGCCAAAAAAATAATCAAATTTAATTTTACTATTGCCGAGCAACACATATTTTGGCAAATTATAGAACCTTTTGCTAACATGAAAATTGCTGGCCAACAAAGGAGCATAAAATACGATTTTATATTTGTTAAAATATTTAATTTGATGCCTGTCGATAATGCAAGAAAATTACATTTAACGTTTTTGTTTTGACCGGTCAGATGTAAATCTGTATTGCTAAAATACGAGCAAATTTATAACGATATTATTTCGATACAGATTTAGTTGGAACCCAGCTGTTAAATTTATCGCTGTATCCTCTCCATTTAACTAAACTTTTATTACCTTTTTTCCTGATAACTTGTTCAATAACAAATATATCTTGCTCAGTTTTCTGCAGTTCCTGCTCGTAAAAACTACCAGTTATAGTCTCACCCAATAAATCCTTCAGCGCGTATGTTACAGGTATTGTCAGTAAAACTTTATTAACAACAAATACTTCTTCTCTCCAGTTTGGAGTAAATCCTTTTTCAAATGTTTTTTTCGTCAGAGAAATTCTAACTTTATCACCAACTTTAAATTTATGTCTCCGGCACATGTTTTCATTTGCAAGAATAGGATTTTCAATTGCATCATTTGGTGACCTTTTATTGATCTGTGCTTCGTGTTATTATATTTATCAACAATCTGCTGTAGATCGTCAATATATTTATTTGTATTTTTAGCTGTCAAATGTTTGTGTATCAGCTCGTTTAGAATACGATTAAATCGCTCGACGATAACGCTCTTACCTTCATTGCCTGTAACATATTTTTAATGTTATTTTGCTCTAAAAACTGCACAAATTTTTTATTAAAAAACTCCGCTCCATGATCGGTCCAGATTTTATTTGGTTTTCTTTTTGTACCTGTTATTATTTGTTTTAGTGCATCAATTATGGGCGTTCCTGTTTTATCTGAAACGGGTACACTAAACTCGTATTTACTGAAAACATCTACAACGTTAAAAAGAAATGTTTTATTATCGTTAAACTAAGCAAGATGTGACACATCAACTAAATCTATCACCCAGATATCTTCAACGGCATTTGCGACAACTTTACGTCGCGGAAACATTTTTTTAGGTTTGTGTAATTCAGCTGCAAGATCATCATACAATTCTTTTCCGAGTCCGAGTTTATATTTTGCTCCAATAAATCCCGGCACCAGCCTTCTATCAAAACGTATCAAAATTCCTTTCGATTTCGTGTCGCGTAGGTCATCTAGCATTACTTTATCGCAGCCGTGCTTATCATGTTCGTTATCACGGCAGCAGATATCGTGACGCATTGCTATTGCATCAACTTGATTATAAGGCTCTTGTCCTGGTAATGGATTATTATTTTCATCTAGTTGTTTATCTAGCGGATTATATGGTCCAGTGTATTTATGGCCTGGTAATGTCCAACCTCCTTTTAATTTTGGCAACTTACCAATTAATTTATGTATATCTATACCTGTTCCAATTATTTCTCTGTTGTTGCATTTCTGACAGTACGTAACAATTTCATTTTGTTCCAGGCAGAGATCTCTATCACAATCACACTCGTATATCATTATTTATTAATCATTTACTAAAATAACTTTGTCGCACATTCCAGCTCCAGATAATTTCTTTTAAAACATACTAATTCTTTTCCCACAGATTGCAGAAATACTTTATAGTATTATCCTGTTGTTCTTTGTTTATTTTTCTGTTGTTTCATCTTTATTTTCTGTTTCAGTTTTCCATTTGAGACAATATGTTGACATATTCCTTAGTTTAGATATAATTAATTGCAATCTCATCATTACCGTGAGATGGTTGATTGTAAAGCTGTAATATAAATTTAAAATAATTGAATTTAAGCTGGGACATTTATTTTATAAACATTATGCAATAGTATCCACAAGCTGATGTTCCAACTGGCTGAATTCGATTAGATGAATAATTTATTATTTTATATTTTTTGTTGATATATTTTTACTACATCACTGGGAGGAATTCCAAATGAATCAAAACAGTTGTTATTGTAAACTGCTACTCAGTGTGTGCCATGTCCGTCGTTAAAATCTTGTATATTTATCACACACTAAACACCAGCTGGTGCATTGTCAGGTTCATCTTTATAATAAACTCCTTAGAAAGTTTTTATGTATATCGAAGTTACTTAACGCGGGCGTGTTCCCGGTAATGTTAGTCCTCGACCTATTCCCAGCAGATTGGGGAACAGACTTCCCGCTACTCCCGCCAGTAATGGTCCTATAAATCCGCTTTTTTTGTTTTTCGCGATCGCGCCTTTTTTTTCGTTGTTGTCTTTCTTTTTGCTGTCTTTCGTTGGGGCATTATATTAAAGTTTTAGACAAATATTTTCTTTATACCGTCTCCAGAGACAACCTTTTTTTTTGTTGCGCCAGATACTGCACCAGATGCTGCTGCTAATCCTAATGTACCAAGTGCTGGTAGAAATTTAGGCATTAACGTTTTGGCTATTGTGGCTATTGCCGGACCAAAGAAACCGCCTCGCTTAGCCATCGCATTTATTTGCGACGCGCATAGATTTAAAACAAACGGTTGATAGCGATCGTATTTATTTATATGTGCTTTAGTTAGCATTAAGTTTGTTAAAATACCTCCCGTTGTTGATGAATTAATTTTTAGTGATACCGGCTTTTGCTTAGCTATAGCAGCCGCTAACTGTTTTAACTTGACCGTCAGTCAAATATATTTCTTTTTCAATGTATTTTGTCATATATCAAGAGAGTTATATTTAACTTTGACTGTCATTTTACCTCAGACTGAGTCAGTTGTTACAAATCTGTCGCTGGTCACCAGCGCATAAACGTACAACGCATCTGGAACCATACCCAATATCAAGGCAATTTCAATATCAGCTGTCGAATCAACACCTAACTCGTTGCGTTTACTAACATCAAAATAAAATATGGGATAAAATGTACGAAATTCCTCTACTGATATTTGAGATCCATCTCCAACGTCCTGATCTTTCTGCACTGCTTTTACAAGATACATATACGGCCGAGTAAGATTTTTATTAGCGTCATCTGCGAAATTGCATTCTATCGCTCGTTCCGGATACTGCTTGGAGTTTATCCTGGCGTATATTCTCCTAACATCAGCGTTATCAATTATTACGTCATTTTGCTGCGTGTTACCGCGTCGCGCTTGTCTCTGAAATACAACAAATAATTGTTGTGGTAGTTGTTCGCTTGACGTTGTTGTGACGCGTCATGTGTAGTACGTATTATTTGGAACTGCGGTCTGATATATTTTATGTTGCTGAAAATACATTTTCTTCGTATACTTTTGAAGCATATCATTTAATTCTACTGCTTTTATAAATGACAGTGTTACTCGTGGCTTCCACAAAGCAAGTTTGTTTATGATAAATTGTACATCGGCGCCGCCAACCCGAAGTAAACAATCATTTTCTTCTGCCCGATCTAAAATAAGTGTGTGTTTAACTCCACGACACACGTTATTATAATCGCGACAAAATCCAAACATTGTACTGAATGGCAGCATCATTGTAATTTGACGTGATCCTGCTGCAAGTGCCTTTCTCCTAGCATAACCATCATTGTAACGTATCTTTCTTATGCTAATTGCGTTATTAATCAAATCTAACATTGCAACACCGTCCGCAGCTGCATCTGGTGGTGTTATACCAAGATTACAAGCAGCGATAAGTGAAACACTTGTAGCGTCTGCGTTAGCGCCTGCAGGTGGTGGGGCTATACCAAAATTGACAGCATTAGCAATAAGAAAATTTCTTACAATTACAGCATCTGCAGCTGCATCAGCCCCATGCGCTAATGCTCCTCTTGAAATAAATTCACCTGGCTCAACTTCACCAGCTCCATTGTCCTTAAACCACATCATGTTAGTTGCAGTCGATCTAGAGTAATCGCCACTAAACAAAATAATAGTTAGTATTGTACTTGCAACTTTCTGCTGCAGCTGTATTTTCAGCAGGTGGATTAGCTACTGTCATAATCTGACCACGAACTTCCAACATTGCTTTATGAGGCAAAATAAATACATCCTCGTCGCGTGTATTAAATGTTCTAACGCCAACTTTATTAGGCTCATTAGAATTTTCGTCGAGGTATTCAACATACTCAAATTCTATTACTGTATTATCTACATCATAGGTCTCCGCTAAAATAAATTTTAACAGACATTATTTATTCATTAGATTATATAAAATTTGCTGCTGTTGCCTTAGATATTAATTTTTGTATAATTTGCTCTCCTCTTGGCGATAAAAGTTTTTTTATTGTCCTTATCATTGCACGTTTAGTTTCTTCCGTCGGTACGATTTCTTATATAACTTGTTTTATTTCTGGCCTGTTGCCTTTTATTTTATCAGCTATTTTTTTTTTTGTCCCACCGCAGTTCCAGATGCAGCTCCGGTCGCAAAGGCTTTTGATGCGTCCAGTGCAATTGGCGCAACTTTATGAGCTATTCCAGGAGCATTTTCAATAATTTTAGTAAATATATTTCCTAAAAATCCTCCAACTATTTTTCTTCTGTAAACTTTTTTCTTTGTCTCATTTTATACAACGAGGTTGTGCAAAATCACGCAACGCGTAGGTGTAGGTAATAAGTAACAACTTCATTGTTAAGATCCAGTTGTCGTCCAGACTGATCCGTCAATTGCATATTTATTCCTGTTACTTGATCTTCAACATTTAACGGATAATAAAAATCCTGCCGTGGATTAATTTGTATAAGTGAACCCGGCGGAACGTCCGGCGAAAAACTGTATATTGTTTATCCTTTGCTGCCTTTAGCCGAGTAATATCCAGATGCAAATAGAGCAATTTATTAATATTGTGTTTACGTCAGTTATATTTACTGGCAGATCACCGTCATATGTTACAGTTTGTTCCGTATTTGATCCGTACCATCGATGATAAAATCCAAGCAGTGACGCAATGCTTGCTGGCGATGAAAAATCAATCATCATATTATTCTTTAATATTATTCTAGAGCGTAACGTGTTATACTTTGGTGTCAGCTCAAAGTTGTCAGCGTCTGCATTGTTTTTTGCAATAACTTCTTTTATTGTTTTGTTTAGATCAGTGATATTATAGGCGCCTTGTGGAATTGCAAATTTTATCCACGACGACAACTTCGGTTGAAATATAAATTCATCATTAACATTAGTTTTTACGTTAGCCATAGAATGCCACGCCATGCAGGAAATTCATCGAATTTCGTATTTTTTCTCAGGATTTAGTTGTATCGGCGGAATGTAATTCACTGAAAAATTTGCGCTATCTTTTGCAGTGATGCTTGAGTCGAGTAATAATGTTGTTGACATCCTTATTTATTAAATTACATAATTATATCGCCCGCGATTATATCACCCGCGATTATATCGCGGTGTAAAATTTCTTTTTCGTCCGATGTTAGTAATTCTTTCGATCTTAGATGATCAAGTATATCAACTACTTCAGTATCAATTTCAACACCAACATTTCCAGCTTCTTTCGATGATATCAACAGTATTAATCTGCGATCATATCGGCTGTTGATGTAAATACTCTTACTCCAGTTCCAACTTTTTCAAGGCGAAAATAATGGTAATTTTCAAGCCAGCTCATTCCTTCATCAATTTTATTTTTAAATCTCATTACTGCGTCCGTAATAACACCTGCAATAATTTTATTTCTGTAGGCGTCCTTATATTTAAGAAGATCTTCGACTTTTGTAACTGCGTTCATTTTATTGTAAGCTCGATCAACGGCGTGCATAATATACTCTAGTTTGCCAATTAGTGTATCGTATCTGCCCTCTGTCCAATTTTCAATATCATTAACGGTAATTCTATGCTTTTTAGAAAGATTATTGTATTCCCGACCTTCTATTTTAGCTTGCGCTTGATTTAAAATAAGATTTCTTTCTCGCTCAATATCTGATACAACTTCTTGTTTGCTAACATCCCTTGTTACAGTTGGCTCAAATGTTGTTTCACTTGCCATAATTGGATCTTGTTGACTCTCCGCCACATTTGGTTGTAACCTTTCTGTGATTCGATATGGATTATCAATTAACCGATCTAGTTCAGCTTGTCTGGCAATAGGGTCATCTATATGTGCCACAAGTGGCATGGCCAGCAGTCTTTCATCTATTTCTTTTGCTTTGTTGCTCAAAATATTAAGGTGATGAGTGAACCTGTTTTGCTTTATTTGATTAATGGCTTTAATGTAAAGATCGGCGATAATACTGTGCCGGAATTTTCTAATATTTTCTCTGTAATTTTTATTTTCTGGCACTACTTTGTTGGTATATTTCTGACTTTCTTCCGCTATCTCCGTCAACTGTTTAATTTTTTCATCAGCGTTGGATTCTTTCTTTGAAAGCTCGCTTATTCTTGAATCCTCGAAATTGTGTTCTTCGTTGAACGACTTATACTCGTCATCTCTTATTTTGTTGTTTATATTTTTTACTTCGTCATCGAACATTTCTCTGTACTGAATATCCAATCCATGCTCTTTTCTAAAAGCTTCTCTCTCAGCTTCATCTTTCTCATACATCTCCCTTAAAACTTTATCGGCTTTACTTTCCATTTCTTGTTCTTGTTTTTTTATATCCTCCATCATTTTCATCATCTCATCCAACCTTCTTCCCGTTGGCCCAACTGCCACCGTCTGCGATAATCTTCGTTCAAGCGCGAACGGATCACGAATCAACCGATCTATCTCATTTTGTCTTCAGCCAGGATCAACAATGTAATCTGTTATTTCGTCAGCCAACTTTCTTTTTTTCTTCCTCAGATCTTTTTCAGTAGCGGCTTCTTGTTGTTCTTTAATTAATCCAAGTAAACCTTTTTCCTGTAATTTTTTTATGTTCTTCTTCCGACAGCGGTAAGGTTTCAGGTTGTTTTCCAAGTAAAGCCTCAGTAACTGGCTTCAAAGCTCTAGCTGATTCCTCAGCGGCAGCTACTTGTTCACGTCGTGCATCTTGAACTTTTTTCCTAACTTCTGCATGAGATTGAGCAAATTTGTTTTTAGATCTTCTATATATTTTCTGTACTTTGCTCGTTTATCCATATTATTATTCAATAACATTTTGATAAAACTTTACTTTAGACACTTTTCAATACAGCAGCGGAGCATTTTTTGGATCACGTGCAAATTTATCGAATAAAAAGAAATTATATTTATCTTTTGTTGCCTTACAATACAATTCAATAAATTTATCTTTTGTTACGTCGCCGCTTTGCTTGTTTGCAATATTTCTGACGTCGACGTTGTCGAGTCCGGAAAATAATATAAAGCAAGAAGTATTTCGTCTAATAAATTTATCGACGTTGTAAAATCCTTGAGCGAGATAGACAGAGTTACATTTTTTATTACGTGACAGTGAAAAAAAAAGATCTTATTTTATTCATCTCTTCATTGTTAAGTGGAATATCATCAAAAACAACTATCTTATGTGCATCTGAATCAAGCTGATTAACTGGAATAAGTTCCTCTGGTGGTCTAATAATAAAAAAAATCTTCACCAGCCTCAAGGTCATCACGAAGCTTGTTATTGTATTCACTCAATAATTCGTATTTATCCTGCTGTGGATTAAGTGTAAATATAAACTCTGTAGTTAAAATTATCGCCTAGCAGTAAATTCATCAGCAAGTTTTGTTTTCCCTGATCCAGTTCTCCCAACAACGAGATAATGACAATCTGGCAGATCATTGTTGTGTTTATGTTGCACCAGCCGTTCTATGTCAAAATTGCCATTGTTATAAACTAAGTTTATATAAAATTGTCAGACAATAAACAAATAATGAGCTATTATACAAGATTCGGGACAACATTAACAAATGGCAACATTGATTTATCAGGCTACTTAAAAAAAAACAAACAACTGGCGATACAATGACAGGAAACCTGTTTATGTCAAATGAACGAGTACTAGGTTTAGAAACAAATTATCCGCCAACAAATGTTGTTGATACACAAGCTGTTAGTTATGCACAACTTAAGTCCGTCGACAATAATAAACTATCATCGACAGGAATAATTTTAAGCGGTAACTTGGATATGTCAGGAAAAAAATTATAAATTTGGAAGCAGCATATCCGCCAGCAAACTTAAATCGAACACAAGCTGTAAGTTATTTACAGCTGAAGCATGTGGATCATAAAAAGCCTTATAAAACAGGTGGAACGGTTACAGGTAATATTAATATGTCGAGTAAAATAAATCATTGGGCTAGAAACTGCGTATCCACCAGCAAATGTTGATAGCACACAAGCGGTGAGCTATCCGCAACTAAAATCTGTTGACGATAACAAGCTTAATAAAACTGGCGATACAATGACAGGTACCCTTGTAATGAACAATAACTAAAAAATAACTGGATTACCGACAACCTCTCCACCAGCTAACGATACTGATGTCATTAGTTATGCTCAGTTAAAAGAAGAACTCACCCAGTTTTAAAACGATCTGGTGGACCAATGTAATATAAACATGAGAAGTAATAAAATAACAACGACATATGTTCCAGTTAACACTAATGATCTGACAAATAAAGCGTATGTTGACAGTCTGTTTAGTGCAGCAAAACGAACCAAAAATAATGTTGGGTATATTCCAACACTTTTTAAGGCAACTGATAACCGAGTTGGGTTTGAGGTAAGCGCATCAACACATTACCCTGAAAATTATCCTCATTACGCTTTCTCTGAAAAACAGGAATGGACGACTAACGGAGAAAACAAAGACTTCTGGATCAAAATCAAATGTCCCGTTGCAGTTGCTATTTGGCAATTTCATTTGCGCAGCCGATTACACTCTAGTATTGGGCAAATTTATGATTGGCAATTGGAAGGATCAAACGATGATATTAACTGGGTAATATTGTATAGTACAACAGACACGTATATCTCAATAACACAGTATTTTACGATTCCGACTGCAAATACCGTTAACAAGTATTTGTATTTGCAAATTTATGTTGTCGCTGCTGACGGACCGTTTCCGGGATTGACAATTGTTCAGATATACACGCTCGACGATCAGATATAATCTAACATTGTAAAATAATGTCTAAACCACCAATTATAAACGTTGCAAGAGAATTTTACAGAATTATTTTTGATCCTTCCGCAGTTTTTCTGGTAGAGGATTATAACAACAAATCACAAAGAAAAATATATGATATGAAATCTCTTGACGTTGTTTCAATGAACAATCCAACATTACCAGAAGCTGAAATTTTTTTTATTCGTTTTATGCACATGCGAGGATCACAACTAATAGAAACAATAGCAAACTTTAATATTATAAACATATACTGTCATCCTGATGATTGTCTAGAAGAACAAAAAATTGTTGAAATCGTGATGAAAAAAATATTCCTCGAGCTTGACAAGGAAAATATTGATACGATAATTCAATCAAATCTGGTAAGAGTACGAGCTTATAATCTAATGGATCAGGAAGAAAAAAACTAATAAACGACAATCATGATCGTCTTGACAAACTAGCGGAATCTGAAATAATAAAATTAAAAAGAAACAAAAAAATTATACAATAGTTTTTCAAAACGAGAAATTTTTAGGTATTTTGGTATGTACTACCACGACAAGGAAATCCATGTTAAAATCGCTAGTAGTTAGTTATTAAATTGTACTCGCATGCAATTTTACCAATGATACGTAAAAAACCAGAATCCAATCCGATTATTGTTAATAAATCTCTAGAAATAGTCAAAGATTTTAACAAGGAAATTGATAATTTCAGTGATGATGAGCGAGAGAAGTTTTTTTGAAGAAGTAACAAACAAAGTTGCAAGGAAGGACTGAATCGTATTAGGACATAAGTAAAGATGATATTCCACTTCCAACACTCCAACGCTCTAGACAATTGTCATTACGAAATTATTACAATGAAATTGAGAAAATACTCACGAAATCATACGAAAAATTAATGTTAAAAGTAGCTGATGTTATTAGTCTTGACATAATTGATAGAGACATACTCCGAAAATTAACGCTAAAGAATTTCATAGTCGCATAAGCAATTATTAGACAATATCTTGTTCTCAAAAATTTTACGTTGGATCAAATAAGCTTGACACTAGGGTTTATTGATGAAACAGAATGAGAATACGGTAATTTGGTAAGTACAACAAATTTGCATGAACGTGAAGCAGAAGACACGTTTGATTCCCACAGTTGGTTAAAGAAAAATGAGGTACTAACAGATAAATAATACGATGATACTTCATCAGATGTTTATGACAATACAGAAATTTTAAAGCTGATTCTAACAATAATAAGTTTCGTGAATTTCTTGATTCGATTGTTGGTACGAAAACTTTTACTATCATATCGTCGATTTCATTCATATTTCAGATGAATTCCAAAACAGGATGTTGACGCACTAATGCAGTATTACAAATTTTATCATAAAAGCCTCTAGTGTGTTAAACAATGTTATAAGTATTACAGTAGAATACTTCGAGTAATATCATATTTACCACTGCTTATGACTAGCTCTGGTATAATTTCGAGTGGCGCATCATTAAACCCGCTTTTATTAATAATATCTGGTGTTGGTATTTCTCTTTCAACAGTGTGTAAGAAAATTGAGCCTCGACTTGAGACTAAAAGAAATGCTTGCAAAACAGCAAGTATCACTTATAAAAAAAATTACTTGATCAAATACGAACTTATTTGCGAGGCGTAAAATATGATATGGACGATTTCGTATTATTGACAGTATGTTTACAGATATTCTGCCAATGGGAATCAGCAGGTATGATAAAGATTATTATAAAATATGGTGACTGATCATCATCGCTACTGTTTATTTTTATTTTTATTCAACAGGACGGTTATAGTAGTAATAGAAAACAAGGTTTTCTAGATCAGAGGCCCCCTAACCCCGACAAAACATATTTTGTCAGAATATATGAAAGTCATTATTTTGAGCTGACAAAATGTCAACATAGAAGGGTTTTGTAGGGGGGGAAGGGGGTCTCTGAGCTAGAAATCTTGTTTTCTATTACTACTGCTTTTTAACACAGATATATACATTAGGGGTTTTTAACTTACGTACTACAATATAGGAGTACAGGTTCAAAAACGGAGAGGCGATTTCATTAGTAATTTCCTTTATTTTAGTTTGTCCTGGATACAAATAAACTACATGTTTAAGGAAGGGAAAGGGGCATATTTCGTCTATACGGCTTTCATTTGGATCTGAGTATGGGCCGAATATTACTTTTATAGTACCTACCCCCTTATGTGCAATTGAATTTTATATAGTTTTAACTTAACTTTTCGCTGGCACTCTGTGGTGCCATAAAGATACGTGTACGTGGATAAATGAGTGAAATATTTTCTAAACCATGGGTTTCAACAACTAAACGAATGAAAGTGAAAGCTTGACGTCACATCCATTGGACTCAGGCCCTCCAGGTTGAGGTTGTAGGGGCAAGCTTGAGGTCAAGCACAGATTTTATTTCTTTCTGATCATTCTACCCTATGAAACAAGCACTCCGGATATAGAGCCACGATATTTAGAGGTGGAAAACGAACAAATTACCTTTGGATATGTAGGATGACAAGCGATTTTGGGTTGAATGCGTTAATCAATTACCCCATGGACAACGTTAGTTATGGTGAAATTTTTTTCTCCATTATTCTGTTTAATATTTCTTCGGTTCCTTCAATCATATCCTCTGAAGTAGCATAATTCCACAGAAGGCAGATTCCAGTTTTGTTGTGTCTTTTCTCTCTCCTTGCTGTAAATTATCCAGAACCTATATTTTCATGGAACTCTTTGATGTAATCAAAAACAGCTCTCTTTTCGAGGGTTTAGTACCACCATAACTGGTTATTCTACAGTTCTCTTTTCAGTTCATTTATAAGTAGGAGCAGCAGATAGGCTGGACTGACCATTAGGTCTACGAATTAGAGAACCAAATTAAAGAAGTACACAAAAATGGACATGCAAGGTCAAGAAGAATAAATCGAGGCCTCTAACGCATCAGGGAGGCTGGACCGTAGACTAGCGCGCTGTCCATCCGTGATGCTGTAGATGACCGTGGAAAGGCCGGTGGTAGTTGATCGTTAAATGTCTGTGCTTCTGTTTACGGCGGAAGTGCTATACCACGAGCAAACAATAGTAGCTGCCGGCGACAGATCTGCAATTAAATCGTCGTTGTAATGACAATAATGAGTAATTCTGCGCTAACACTGGAATCTCGAATAGCTAAATTAGCTCCACAACGACTAGAGGAAATATCTCCCCGTTTGTGATTCTGTCAAACAGCAACTGCAGCAGCGTCAGGAGGCCAGAAATGCAGCAGAGCTGTTTAAACCAGTCACGGAAGCTACTAAAGGTTTTCATCCCACGATAGAGCAAACCGCTCAAGCAACTGGGAAAATCGCAAAAAGATCCAAAGCTACCAAAGGGATTCTACGATAACTTCCAGCTGAAATAGCTGCTTCTAAACCACAATTACAAAAACAAATACAACAAATACTTGAGGGTATTGGCCAAGCTCGTGTTGAGATCGGCGATGTGAAGGACACTGTTGCACCAAAACCAAAACCGGACCCAAACTACCATCCTGATTTACGGAAGAAGGTCGTAAACTACTTCGAGAGAAAACTATAGCGGCTGCAGCATTTGGATATTCAGATCGTGATAAATTATTAGATCCAAACACCTCCAGTGTTTCAGAATGAAATTGGGTTCCTTTTGTATTTTGAAATTCCCGTGGTATAACTAGAATCATTGGTACACACACGAATGAATTTAAAGATTTTGAGAAACAAGGAATGAAAGCCATTGACGTTGTTAGTGACAAGGCTATTGGCACAGTTGGTGATGTTGCTGGTAAAGCAATGTCAGAAATCAAACAAAGACTCACACTATTAATACGCAGACCGCTAGCGGTCCGACCGCAGCCAGTAAAACTGCCCAGCACCGAAGTGATGCCACCAAGTGTCGTTAAAATAATAAATGAAAAGCTGCAAATGAACGACTAAAAGAATTAGCTGGTGTGCCACTGACAGAACAAGCCGTTGGCGAGAAAGAAAGGAATAAAAGAGCAAGTCTGATAGCAGGAAGTGGTCTACCTCGACGTCGTTTTAAATAACGGCGAATATAAATAAAATGTTCACGCACATATTTGATACCGTATTTGACATGGACGCATCTGTCCTTAAGGATGCATCTGTAAGTATATATCAGTATTATTCTTATGATGATCGTGTACCAGACGCACATGGACGGATCGAACTTCAAGTCCAAGATACAAGGATATGTTTTCTGCCCACTGAGATATTCATTGAGTTTGAAGGTCGACTTTTGAAAGCAGATGATACAACATATGGACTTTTAAATCGAGCTGGTTTTGTTAATAATGGTGTTATGGTGTTTTTCAACAGTCCCACCTACATGACTGACGGAAAGAATATTGAATCATGTATCGAACATATTGACTTTGACTAGACGATACTGGGTCTAGCAAGATATTCCTATGATTATTCACGTTCTACTGGTCCATAAGTGATGTTTACGAAGGATACCACTGACCGCCCCGAGAGCAGTAACGTGAGAATGAACTCCGCTGAAAGTGCGGTCGCATCGATGAACGAAGATTTCAACCAAGGATTCGCAGCTTGTCGATCGATGTTAAGCGACAATGAAGAATTTTTGTGTGTAATTCCACTGTCACCCATTTTCGGGTTCTGCAGGTGTGTCAGAAACGTCATCTTTGGCGCCAAACACACGGTGGCGCTTGTCAGAAAATCCACCGACAATGATGCACTCTGGCGTCCGATACAGTTGATGTTGGCAAAGTAATACTCACGGAAGAACAACGGCTGCTCACTTTCATGGATAGTGCGGGCAAATCCACGTCGTCGTGGTTGACGATGACGACAGACAATGTCGAGAATAATGCTACTGGGCTATTTATATGGCAGGTTGCATCACAGCAAGGGGTTTAGGCCCCACGACATTTATTCATAGCGTTTCAGGATAACACCCAAGTAAATTCACAGACACAAATCCAAATGGTGTTTGATATTCTCAGGGTTATGAAGTTTCTTTGAGAATAAACGGACATCAAACACCATCCGACTAAGTGTTATTGAATTTTGAAAACAATCATGTTGCACGTGCACATTATTGGTTGATGACGTTCATGGGATGTGATCAGAATGTTGATTCTGGTTTGCAGATATTTTAGCGTGATTTCGCATCGTTGTATCCTATCTATTACTTCTCGCTGGAACACTTGGATTTTTTAGGCAGTCAGTCATTGACATACACGTCCGAGCTCTTGTAGCAAGACCAGCTTTTATTGCTAATTACAGAGCAATCACAAAGTAATGCTGCTCGAATACTTTTAAAGTCATAGATGCACTAGTGGAAAATATGTAATCGAATCGCAAGCGATCGTTGCAAAGCAATTGGATGGTTTACAATGCTGAATAAATATCATATCGTTACGTGAATGTTACTCTGGCTCCTGGTCCGATTAAAAACGTTACAATCGACATCAGCGAAGAATTCTGGAATAAAAATATTACTGAAATCAAAGGCGTTGCGAGACCCAAATAAATTATCGTTGACAGAACGTCAGCACAAACACTATAATAACACCAAGAAAACAAAGAATGGCGTGCGACTTGATCTTTGTGCGGGTACCATTATGGACTTTGAAAAAAACCCAGGCGATATATTTCCACTTCTTTCAGCTATATCAGCGCTGATAGCCGCAGCAGCCCCAGCTGTTGAAAAAGTAGCTGCACTTCGTGCTGTTGGAACTGCTGCCTGGATGGCATGGAAGATAGAGACAGGATACGGCCTAAAGACCTCAAAAAGGAAAGCAGGAACGAGGTCTAAGACTGCCATGAACCCCCCATTCGTTGTACGGTCGAGCAGCGAGCGGCTCGGGCCTGAGACTACCATGAACCCATTGTTAACGATGGCGCTAAGCAAGCTTCCGATGTCTAATTTTTATTTACCTGAGAATGCTCGGCGATTAAGCATTACAAACTTCAGAGAAGTTTTCGTGCGATCAGTTACCTGACAAACAATATCACGTTGAAACCTGTATCATTAATCTCGCTGGAAATTCCGGCCACATACTCAGTGGTTTGCATATGCTGTTGATCCACGTAGTGTTGTTTATTTTGACGGCACCATAAAATGAATTTTTAAATTATATCAGCAGACATTAACAGATCCACCTCTATGCGGTCCACAACCGCATAAAGACGTGAACGAGCACACTAGCGGTCGTTTCAAACAGGTTAGGAGTATTATAATGCTAGATATTTACGGAAGATCTTCTACCTCTAGCGATAGGGTTAAGAAACCTGGTGATTTTGTTTCGTCAAGATATGTGACACAAGATGAGCTTGCTTAGTATATGTGCCTTGCCGGGGTTGACCAGGATGAGGTTGTTGTTTTTCAAGATCGGCATGGGCGGCTAAAGACGAGCAATATCAAATGCATCAATATTATCCTGCGAGTTTCAGGTACGACCAACGATAACATCATGGTATTTACTGATGGCGGAAGAATCAAACACTCAAGCGTATCAATCGGAGCGACGATAGGAGAGATCTTTAAACGTGTCGTTAAAACCGGCGATACAATGTCTGGTAAACTCAACATGAGCGGAAATAGAATTGCTCATTTGCGAGATCCAAAATCCGACGATGACGCTACAGCAAAGAAATACGTGGACAACAGCGACTTCACGATAAGGACCTCGTTAATAATAATCAGTGATGGATTGGTCATATTCAGATCTGAATATATTATTCATGTAACCGCAGAAATATAAGTCGCTACTGATTTCTTTGGAAATCCGTTGGTCTCCTTCGTTAAGCTTACATAAATTGAAGACAAAAATCGAAAAGATTCAAGATAACGTACTTCATACGACTCCATTCATCAACGCGGTATACACATTAGCTTCTGGATTAGCAACATGGTCACAACAAAACAATTCCATCAGACATACCGCTGAGTCACCGGTGTGTACACGCTCCCCGAGTTTAGCGCTGCGCCTTTAGAATATTTACGAAGTATCCATGGAGTAGTTCTACCGATAGATTTTCCGGAACCGTGTCATTCGTGTTAAACAAAAGTACCAAGGAAGCATTCATATTGGATCCCGAAGACAATTAACCGCAGCGACATATTGGTTCTGTCTGGAATTTGTCGCAAAAACGCCTCAATTAATTACTTAGCATTAATATAATGAGCGACAATTACCATGTCACTCAATCCTACTTGTTTGAACAAGCGAGTTCGTGGCATGTATCGCTGAAAAATATCATCGACACGCATACAGAAAAAAAAATACCGCAGATACATCGTTGTCATTGACGTTGTTGTTCATGCGTCATCGCGTCTTCAGCTTTAGTCGCCGATACAATGGCGTTAATCGCTACATTATCAGCCACATACGTAGTAGCACCAGCGATAAGAATTAAGAAACTATCAACTTGTGTGACTGATAAATTACATGAACACACAACTCTGCTACGCAAGCACATGCACGGTTATCATCGTTGATATCGGCTGGGTTGAATGACGGTATAATATCAGATCAAAAATTTTCGGAATGATTAATATTTATCTTGACGCGTATAACACTCAACTTGTAGATAAAACACAGATTGCTACCACCCCGGGCGTTAACACTCGGAGTGGTTAAATACTTGGTGTTGCACGGAGTGCAATCTCTAGTAATCGTAGCACTGAGAGAGCTAGCATTCCATTAGAATCCGTGTAAATAATAATGACAGGCCGTGAAACGCGAGGACAGTTCGCTAGCGAACTACTATAACTAATTGTCGTTAATACAACACCAACAACAACCACAGTGATATCAGCGACGTCAGCGGCAACATAATTTGATATTGTCTTCTCTACACCGATAAAGGCATCAAACAGCCGTACTTTTGAAATCGGTATTGCACAACTGCAAATCTAAACTATTTGGCCAAATAGTAGATCAAAGTCGTTTGGTTGATTATCAGCAAATAATTCCCTCGTATTCGCATATAAAAATAATCCCGATGGAACACCCAATTGGAATATTATCAGCATCCCAACAGGAAGTTATCAAAAGGAACAAATCAACAAGTTTCAACGCAGAATTAAATCTATTGTTGGGCGAGAATAAAAAAATCGCTTCAACGGTACATGAGTCTACGTTATCTGCCGCCATATAAATTTGGACGCCGGATTATGCCGTCGATATATATCAGCCGTTGATTAGAACCGTGCTTGGATGCCCGTTTGGTAGCACCACCGCAGCCACCAACACCACAGCCACAGAAATCCGACTTTACCACAGACAAACGCTAGTTCATAACAGAACCCAAAGACATGGATCTTCGGGAGTGGGGGAGGGGTATTTGAAATGGATAGGCAATATAGTTGGCATCCAGCCCGTGGTGATAATACGACATAAGATGATTGATCAAGAAGTCGAAGAAGGTCTCAGTAGGGCCTATGATGAACATGTAGGTGTTGTCGGCGACTTACGGCAACTATTTTCCAGCCACATAAATGAATACCTGTGACAGCAGGTCATTACAACAATAGCACATCTAAATAAAGTAAGGGTTCATGCTGATAGTTATCGCGAAATAATTATAGAATCGGTTATTCATTTGATTCAACGAGAAGACACATCATTGTACGCATCGCCGTTTAAGTTACCAGGGTTTGACCAGGAAGAAGCCAAAGAAAGATGTCAATGATATTATTGACGAGTATCTTCCAGCGATCATCGAGGTATGGAGACAAATACCATCTCCGCAGGCTATATTCAAACACAACAATGATTCAGAACGACATATATCACCGGGCATCGTCAGTATCACATCGACGGTATCTGTAAACCTAGTTAGTGATGCCGTGGATGGCAGTTTTTTCCGCAGATCTTAGAAAATCCAAGCAGGCGCAAATTAAAGTTTCTTTCGATGACGTTGTGATGCCTGGATTCCAGAAAGATATATATATATATATATATATATATATATATATATATATATATATATATATATATATATATATATATGTAAATCATCATCATCATCATCATCATCATCATCTTGGATGAGATATGCACAGTATGTAAAGATACTTTAAAATGGTTCTTGACTGGTTGTCGACGAAATCAACAGCGATTATCGTGTGCGGTGATCACGGTCAACCGCCACCCTTTTTCGGAGAGTCACCACATAGTTGGTTGAAAGAATCCGTAGGTTATTACGAAGAAATGTTATACGATCACAGGGCCGCCGATGAATCGTTGAGAGAACTAAAAGCACTAATACGACTGAAACCTGACAAGATTCAATGTGAGATAATGCGTGATGTAATTCTAGAATAGACGATTGATGATTTGTGGAACTTACAGCGGCATAGCAATCTCATTGGTGCATCTAGGAAAATCGTCAGTGATTCACTTCAGCGTAAACTATTTTCACTTCATAAGGAGTTATTTCCAGATCTACGTGTGTCATTGTGTTATCGCCCAGCAGATACCCGTCGACAGAATGATGATGTTGAGATTCCTGGCATGCTAGCAAGCGACAGATCGTTGGAGAAACAAAAGCTAGTTCTTAATGATATCGTTGTTGTCCCCGTGAATGTTGTTGAGAAAACTGTACCGGGGCCATCGGAGGGAGACTGAAAATCTCCATGGGCTCTGGGATATGTTATAACCATTCACAGGGACTAACAATCGCTGATACTGATATTTGGAGTGTGCATGGTCGCATCGAATTTTCAAATTTATCGAGGTTTACAAAATATCTCAACTACGGAGAATTGTCGTACACAATTCCGAGATGGCGGTGTAAGATATTCGAGTTCAGACAACGAGAGATGTTAGAAAAAATTAGCTGGTTATCAGCAAAATGACAAACAGCATAAACGTGAGTTCGATCTTGACGTTGAGTTCATCGTGGTGTTGAAACAGTGACAAAACAATCACTGTGAGCGCTGTAACGCTATAATGTTGTGGCAATAATCTCCTAATGACCTACGGCAATTTACCGTGGACAGAATCGAAAGTAATCTCGGCCACACACGTGTGAATGTGACGCTGACCTGTCTTGAATGTAACCGACGTCGGGGTGCTAGCTTGGGGGCCAGCCCTCATGGAGCCAGTGCCATGATGCGCTAGCGAATCCATGTTGTTGATAATTGAGTATCTTCAGGAATTACTTGTAACTGTTCGCGAATAAATCCACGTTGAGGAGCCGTTGAATCTAGTTTGTGTATTGGAGGCCTACCCATATATGTAACCAAGCTGGAAACTTTATGTGTGGTTACGCTCCAAATAGGATCGGTTGCTTTCTTACCACCTTCAAGATCGCCAGGTTCATGTTAATAACTGTCGGTCACGTTACCAAGTACTTGTGAGGAAGAGTCGCGTCGCTAGCGCTCACGCACGCTCACAGGTATGTGTTTCTTTGCTATTGCATCAATGGGCTTTAACGAAATTCTACGAGTGACGTCGTTGTTTAACGCGGCTATCACGTGAGGTAGTCTCACAACCCATTCACGAGACTGTCCTTGCTCAGTAATTCCTGAGCGTACTGATGCCCAAACAGTCGCTCAGCAAGTGTTCGAGTAAATCACTCAAAGATTGCTTGATCGCGATGTCGCATTGTGTTATTTCATTAGATATGTTACTGTACCAATAAATTCTTTGCCAGGATCAACCTGTAGCAACTGTGGCCATCGCACGCCGCCAGACGGCCCAGGTCCTCGTTGATAAATTTGTTTGAACGCAGCTGAAATTTCGGTTGTTGTTTTAGTTGATAGCGCCTCTGCTTTTTGTATCTGCTGGCAACGTAGACGACCGTCAAAGCTTATTTATATGTGCGTTTTTGACGTTTGCCAGTTATAATAGTATCATGTGGCAAAAACAAAATATCTGCCTGATGAACTTCGTTGGGCGTGCTAACATCAAATAGATAAATTTGCCATATTGCGTGTCGGGCCAACCAATCTGCGGAAACACCATGCGAGACATCTGCTGCATCAGCGAGTTTGCTAATGGCTGCTCTACCCCTCCAGTATCTTCTTGGACTATAATAAATTGACTCCATTGTTAGTAATTATCGGACAATAAATTTCTGACCCAACAGCTAACTTAACACTCATTGCCGATCTTATCAGCCAATTGGAGTGCGATTCTCTTACAGATTTATTTTTTACAGACTTCAGCGTGTGAATCAACTTCACGTCTGCAAAATGTCGCTGTTGTAGATCTTGATTTTTATACATGGCATCATGAACATGGAACATTTGATCAATCGCATTCACTAGATATTCTCCTGGTTTGGGTTGATTCGTCTAACCTAATATCAAGTCGAGTTCCAGGACCATAATAATTATATCCCCGAAGATTTTTCTCATCAGGATACTTAGCCCATAGAGTTTCTAGCAATCTCGCGAGTGTAGCAGCGATATCACCACCACGTTTTGCTTGCGAAAGTGACATAGATGTTTATTATTTTTTGGTACCATATTTCATGCACTTGCCTGTAAGCGCACGTCGACAATTCTTTGTCCTCGTTGTTGTTAATTTGCTGGTATCGGCGAAACCTTTGCATCGAACACAATATATATTCATATACTGAGTTCAAGTATTTTTGTATAAATCGGTCGAAGCATGAAGCTCGACTGCAATGTGTACCTTTCCGGTGTCCACTGACAGTGGAAAGTATTCTTGTCGAGGGCTTTGATTTTCAGTTGGCGAGACAGAAATAGTCTGACGTTTTCTGCTTCAACAAACTGTATGCAAATGATGCACCAGAGAAAACCTGGGACCTATTAAGGGAATGTGGTTTATGCAACAGATTTTAGTCATGTTTGAAGTATTGAACATTTTTCACATTTATATTTTGTTTTATGTATTTTACATAATTTAAATTTTTAGGTCTATTTCTTATAATGCAGTACTTCAAGTTTTAACTATTTGGAAGGGTTTATCTTTCTGGGGTTTTTGTGCAATTCATTTTTGTATTTGTCCGGCATCTACCTTTAGTTGGCACGACATAGCCACAACTGTGCTGAATTGCCGTAAATTATTCCTACAAATAAACATACATACATACATACATACATACATACATGCATGCATGCATGCATGCTTGCACACATACATAAATACATACAAACACACATACATATCACATTTGTATAAACGGTAATGAAAAGACAGGTAAAGCGCCCAAAGTGGCCCTGCCGTACTGACAAATATATTGCACAAATCAGCATTTTCGTCTTACGTTTTATAAGTACAAATGTCTTGTATTTGAAATGATTTTTGAAAGAAGTTAATATTTATTCAAACATATGACTTGCATGAAATGATATATTTCCTCGAGCATTTTAAACCATTATTTGTATTGTTAATAACCGTAATTTTTCTTTTATTATCTATTTACTCTTGATACACACCATTTATTCCCACGTTGATAGGGCATCATATATTCTCACCATATCATCTTTGTGGTAAGTTTAATGCTCGTTGGTAATAAACATTATTTTTATACATACTAGTTTATAATATTACCTTTCTTGTGTCGCTATATAGTCTCACAGTGCTCATGCGCCGTAAATCAACCAACAACCAAGCTAACGATACGCAGTCATGGACCCTGGCTGCATTTCAATCTTTCCTTTCAGACAGTCTCTGTATATTAAGGCAAAATAGCCATCACTTTATCTCTGCGGATCGAAGTTGGCAAAAAATGGTATCTTTTAGTGCACCTTACAGTGTAAATGATGGAGTATTTAGGCCTTGATATCCAACCGTGTACTATCAGAACCAAACTGCATTTCACCGTTGGCATTCGAATTCCCCCTCACAATGAAACAGCAAAAATGAATGTTCGAAATACTGTCATGTTCTGTATCCCCAAATCACCACTGTGTTTATCGAAGCGTCCAAATATAGCATTTGACATTTACGAATTCACAACGTCCTCCTGTCTTTGCAACACCCCATGACACCATCTCGAGTCGGGTATCAGATATGGCATCATGTTTACTGAGAAATTACAGCCATTTTCAAAGTTCTGAACTACGCTGAAAACCTCTCGAGAAAAAACGATACGTCATCTGTTAGGATTCCCTTTCCACATTGGAATGCTAGTATCCAATCTTGGAAAAATAGTGCTGTTGGCTACTTAGTGCCATTGGTGTAAATGGCAAAATAATGGCAGTTGAAGCAGATAAAGTTGTCTGGCAGTCACCCGTTTCAGCTTAGAATATTCCATATATTGATTTCAAATATTGTATAAATCAGTATGCTCGTCACACTTACGAAAATATCTGGAATGAACACTCCACAAACTTAAAAACATCTCACCCACAATTAGAGAGTAGTATCCCTCTTACAGCACAAATCAGAGAGGGAGAGAGATGATATTGTGCGTATGGTATCTACGTACCTGACTCGTGCATCATATCTCAATTTATAACATCGACTGGATAAGAAAAAAAAACTTTATGATAAGGTACTAACCAGAAAAATGTTGAATTTTTTGAAGGAATGCATTCTTGCAGATTTTAATACAATATTTTACAGATTTTAAATTTAATCCCTTTATCATTGATTATTAAGACAATTTGCAGAATTTTAACATCTTTACTTTTTGTAATTCATCTTGTTCTTCATAGTTATATTTATTATTTAGTAGCGATTCTCTTCCTAAAATTTTAGATCTATTCGTTTAAGTGGAATCATATAACAACTATTGTGCTGAAGTGCATACATACATACATACATACATGTATGCATACGTACGCACGCACACACATACATACATCTGATGATATCAAACGGGTAATGTGTGCTTCTAATAGAACATTATTGGAAAGATTCGATTATAAACAAGAGACACGCATATTAATGATCCCGCATATTACTAAACAGAGGATATATTTGAGATCAGATTTTCATTGAATTTTGAAATATATGTTTATATCTGTAAAAGTTAGACCCGTTATATAATGACCCAGTTTAATGAATACTATTGAAGTGATCTTTCATCTGATTGTCTTAGCTCATAACTATCGTGGATGCCCTATATCGGATCCGATTGTGATTAAACTTGCCTTGGAATACATGCTATCATCAATATCTTGAACAATTTCCGTAACGAGCTAGTGAATTGCATATTGATCAGGCGCTCCTGCATCTGATGGGCTGAACTAGTTACCAATCAGAACGCCATGTTTTTGATCCTATTTGGATCAAACCTGCCATATTAACTTTTATGATCAGGCTCTTGGATGGATATAATGAACGAGATCCTAGAATATTAATGAGGTAGTCGTGTATCTGACTGAGCTTGTTGCCACTCTGCTTTGCGTTTTGTCAGTTTATTGTCATTTTTCAACACATAATTGGCCATACAAGGCAGCCAGTACATTTGGTGAAGGAAGAAGCTGGGAAAATCCCGGGACGAACCAACGACCCACAGGAACATACCTGCAAGCTCTCTTATATAACCACGTCGGCCGAGCCGAGACTCGAACACACGTGGACAAAAGTGAGTTGTCAATAATCAGTAATGGTGAGTGCCTTGGAACACCACCCTGGCAATATTATTTCTGGTCTCAGTTTGTTCATGTTTTCTAAATGGTCTTCTATCTTATGATCTTGCATGAGTACAGTAATGAGCAAGGACCATGCATTTTATCGATAAAATAATATTATATCTGATTGGCTGAGCTTGTCAACACTTCACTGGCTACTTATAATAATATTTATGTCAAATGTGGTCAATAGGCACATATCAAAATCTATTACGTGTTTATTATGAAGAAGATCTATCGTATTAATGAAGTGAGCTTGCAGGTTCATGATTGATGTTTATTATTTGAGAGACTGTATTCATACTGTGGTTTAATCAATATTGATAAAAAAACTTAATATAGTCGAGATGTTTTGTAATTTTTATTATGATCAGGACTGGTGAATATTTATGGGATTATCTTGCACAAAAATATTTAATTCCCCCCACCATTTACGTTTATATTTATTTTGTTTGTTTCCATTGTCCCATGCAAAACAGACGTGTAGATGAATGCATTTAGTTCACTACAAAGAAACTGTTTAGATGGATGTGGTAATGACTATGAAAGATGAGTAGTTTTAGAATCAGCTAAACCTTTGATTACAGCTATTCCTCCAAATGGAGTTAAACACATCTTGTTCCCTCTGAATTGCGCGCGCGCGCGCGCGCGCGCGCGTGTGTGTGTGTGTGTGTGTGTGTGTGTGTGATTTGGATTTTTAACGTAGCTTTAACAATTTTTCAGTGTGGCAGTTTATAGCGGTATCTAGTACTGGGGCATCATGCCGCAGACATGTAGCATCATGTCCCACCCAGTCACATTATCCTGACACCAGGCCGACCAGTTCTAACACTAACCTCTTAATGCTGAGCGCCAAGCGAGGCAGCTGTTAGTACCATTTTTATAAGTCGTTGGTATGACTCTGCCGGGAATCGAACCCACGACCTCTAACCACTCTAACCACTAGGCCACTAGAGCGGTCCTCTCTGAATTGCAGACTTTTAATTATACCGAAGACAAGAAACAATACAACTCAAACTAAGTTTATAATCTGGACAGTATTCGTCGTTGTCATTGCTACCTGGTCTATGTTCGATCAAACTACCTATGTCTCATTCTATGTGCATCCTAAGATCAGAAAATTCTGAAGTTTGTTAAAAAGATATAAAGCAGAGATGTCTTTCAAACATAATGAATCATCAGCCTACATAGAAATAATATAGTTTATATTAGCTAGGTTTATTCTCCAAGTGCTTTTATTTTGTTTTTCTTATCATTTGGGCTAATATCGCTGCACATATGTTACAAATACATTCGAAGCGTGGATTCCCTGTCTAAGTGTCTTTACAATACAAAACGAATTATAGACACGATTATTTACAATTTACAAGATTTAATATTTAGATTAATAAGATACATATAATATAGAAAATAAATCGGATTTTTCATTGTTTTTTTTTTTCTTAAAAAATTATAATTGTAAAATATGCATTAAAGACATCGAAAACTCTCATATCTCAATTGTCATAGAAAAGTTAATATTATAGGGCAGCTACGGAACATTATTTTATAGTTTTAATGGCAAATTAATGAAGAATTACTCTAATAATATATACGACCTTATAGCGGGAACAAATAAGGGACATATCATATGTAGAATGTTAATATTGCATAATGAGATAAGGGGGAGCTCCTCAGTCTTCGACCTGCTTTAGATGCGCGTTCCAAACGGTGTCAAGTACTATTCATCAAGGGTATATTTTATTTGGATATATCAGATTGGCTATAGCTGTGTATTCTGACACAATACATGGGATATTTCATCTGGGTCACGCAGTCAATGCCACAGCAGTAAACTTCAACCTATTTAGACACAAGTTTACCAAGGCTTCAGTCCGCGTTCCCGCAGAACGCGTTGCCCTCTCAAATGGAAACAAACTTCGTTTGAGCGATGTAGACCCGGTAAAATTCTAAGAGGAGAAAAAGCTTCATGAAAAAAAAACAAAAAAAAAAAAAAAAAAAAAAACGGAAGAAGCAAACTGTTTAATATCGTTATCAAAATTGATAATTTAGATGCTATAAAACAGAACATCAAATCCAAGGATATCAACAGGGTGAGTAGATACTTGCTCTGCAAAGTGGTTACCAGTTACATAGCACCGGTTTGTGTTTTTTTTTTTGTTGTTGTTTGTCTTTATTGGTCATTAATTTGAATAACTAAAACTATTTCAGAACAATGAAAATCAGAACAATGTTGAACCGTTCATTGCTAAAGTAGGTTGACATTAATATTTTTCATTCATTCGGGATTTCAGTTGATGATTGTACTCATCTCTTCGAGGCGTTTGATGAAATGTATGTAAGCAGTTATTGTGACCATTCTGAAAAAAGTATGCTAGCTATTTAAAGAATGATTTAGTGAGAATATCTACATTAAAATTTTAATTCGTTATCATGCTGAACAGCTAGTTTTTCTTTGTTTTCAACCACTGTGTACATTACCGGTAAATTTTAATTTATTTGATGATTTACCTTACAAACAGCGGTCATAATCGTATCATTCAAAGTTCTCAAACAAACATGTTGTGTTAGGTTATTGGGTTTAACAAGCCTCAGTTATGATCCGGTAAACGTGTGCACTTCGAAAGCCGTGTATTATTCCACTATTCTCTAAACCGGATATTCTTCCACAACCAAGCAGAAAGTGGTATTTTCATAAATAATGTTCAACTTAAAACAAGACAGACCCTCTCATTGGACTCTGATGATGCTGTCATGTGCGTTTGACATATCTCGATCGTCTCTCTATTCTCAATGTTAACCTCTCCAAAGTATTGCACTAGTTCTGCAGAATCCACTTGACGTATTTCGATTTCTTGTCCTGTTTCTTTAAGACGTCGAATATGAAAAATCTCCAGTGATGCATTCTGCATTTGGCAGACCTCTATAGACGAAGCTGGATTTCGCGGGCACTTCTCAAGAAACTTTTGCAACGAAATAGCATATCTGAAATAAAAAAGGAGGAAACATTGCACATAAAGAAAGAAAAATGTCTACAATAGTGTCCAATTATTCTCGAGAATTGTAGTTTCAATGTTATGCCTGAAATAGTAGTTTATACTCACTTTCACGAATAATTATTGGATTGCAACTGTCAAATAATTAATGGAAAGCCTTCGGAAATACAAGGTCACTTACGTATATGCTCGCCTGTGGGTCGAGTCCAACTGCAAACTACACAGACCGAGATTTGCTGTTGCATAATGCACCGGCAGATCTGGGTCTGTGCAGTTTGTTAGGAATAATCAGTATAACAAACACAATAGAGAGTGATCTGCAGGTTAATTATGCTACGATAGATCAGGATCTTTGTTGTTTACAGTTTGAATCGACTTATAAGCGAGCATAAACATTATGAAATATCATTTTCATGAGAGGGTTGTATAGATTGTGGGCAAAATCCGATATTACAATTAGTCCTTTTTACGTAATGGAACAACTGCTGAAAAGGAAACTATAATTCTATTCCGACGATTAGGTTGAATCTATAAAATGTACCAATCTATGATACTGACAATCCTGTACATAAATTCGTATCCATGTGGATAGTAATCTATAGTGATTTTGCTTGAATACATTGCGAAAGTATTTACATTTTCAACAGCATTGTTCACGTTGCCACTAATTACCCTATCCAAAAAGCTAGCAGACATGCGCAGATGCAATGATAGGTGCTTTTGAAGACATAATATGCATGTTAACGTGGTGGGTCTATACTCAGTCATTGGAGGAATCTACGAAGACAACATTAACAAAAATATTGCATTATTTTGTGGAAATGTTCAGCACGGGACCATGTATTTCTTTTTGCGTGCTATGTGTCTTTGCTTTGCATCTAATATTTCTTGCATGCATACTGAAGATATAATTTAAAAGTAATTTCTTAAACATTAGTTTTATCGACCACGTTTTATGCTTGAAAACTGATTTAGCATTATCTGCCGAAATGTTCATCCGCGGCTGGTAACGAAAAACAGGAAATACAGATCAGAAATGAAATTTGTTTCTTTCTTTTACCGGTCCAATATCCAAAGATCTGCCAAAGTGCACCATTGCCCAAATGACAAGAGTGCCATCTGCAACGCCGATCATGATTCCATACTTAATAATTTACTGAGGGCAACGTAAGACATTTGAGCAAAATAAATATGAAATCTAAAGTTTAACTTTTCAAATATATTTGTTATTTAAAACAGCTTAGAACAAATGTCTCAGATACGCTAGTAGATATGTAGCTGGTTACTAGGCAAAGTAGCTGGAATATATGTTAACCGAAAGCAAAATATTGTCTGTTGAATGGGTAATAGAAGACTTGAAAGCGTACAAGTAGCAATGCAATATGAAAAAATCTTGTTTATTATTACGTTTGACAGTTCCGGTAGCATATATGGTAGTATTTTCCATGTTCATCCCAAACTTTATGAAATTCCTTGATCCTATGGTCACATAAAGTAGTCCCTTTGGATTCCACTCTACTGTTCTGGAAACAGCATTTCATGTCATCGTCTGAACATTGAACAGTCCTCTGTTATTAATGAAATCAAACTATGTAATTATCTTATATAATTATTGTGAAGTAGTAGCATGTTATGATAGATTTTTCTATCACTACTACTACTACTACTACTACTACTACTACTACTACCACTATTATGTTTATTATATTATTATTGTTGTTGTTGTTGTTGCTATTGTTATAGCAACCGTTATATTTTCGTTCAAATGAATATTTAAACTAGAAGAACATTATAGAATAGTACTTACAGTAGATATGAAACAGAATTACTGCATATGATGAAAACCTAAGAAAAAATATCAAAAATGAAGTACCGCTCCACTGGCGAAGTGGTTGGAGCGTCCGCCTCGGATGCGGGAGGTCGCGGGTTCGAACCCCGGCCGAGTCATACCAAAAGACTTATAGAAATGGTACCAACAGCTGCCTTGCTAGGCGCTCAGCGTTAAGAGGTTAGTATTAGGACTGGCATACCTAACGTGTCTGCGGCATGATGCCCCAGTGCTAGACATCACTATAAACTGCCACACTGCAGACATCGTAGTTATGTGACTGAATTATTTTTTAAAGTTTCATTAAAAATGCAAAACACACACCCACACTAAAAATGAAGCAGCCTAACATATTGATAGAAGTCTTACTGGATATGCCCACTTTCCCCATTCATAGCACATGTTGTTTTCTAGAATCGTTATGTAAGCATGCCTTGGGCCATACGTGAAACTACACGAGTAGGAGGTTGGTTGCTGTCCCTGTAAACAAAACAAGATAGAAAGATAAAGGCTTAGCTTTGGATATATGCATATATGCCCGCCCTTTCCGTTATGATGATGATTCATCTCAAATGTATAATATAATTGCAAATGTTGCATAAACTTAACCAATCATTGTCCAACAATCTGGAACAGACACATGTATCACCTACATGTATTATCCGTTTCCGTTTCCGCATCGGGGAATGTGTTAAATGTTCATAGTATCAACTGTCTTTTAATATCGTCGAAAAGTCCAAAATCGAACATGAGGCTGCAGCAAGCGAACATGCATTTGCAAAGGAAACTTTGACTGCAGGAGAGTGTTTACCTGCTGTACGAACACAGTTAATGTAAATACACCGAAACACTGAAAATTGGTAAGACAATACAAACGAATATATATTAATTTCGGCTTCGCAGGGGCTGGTGAATAAGAAGAATAAAGGCCACAGTGTGAGTTATGTTACGCAGTTCTGGATAACGAAAGCTTGAAGCTTGCAAATCTTATGCGTTATTTCGAATCAAATGATACTGTTTTGAAAGATAAAGCTCCTGATATTTTTTCCAGCGCAAACTGAATGTGTTAAAAATCATGTGCAAGCAGGATTGTTTGCTGATGCAACGGCACTGGATATATCGAATCCTCCGAGCCTTCTAATAACTTAATCGGGAAAGTCTCATTTTATTGGGGAAGAGCTTATTCTGACTGCTGCTAAAGAAATCTAATGTGTGGAGAGAAGACGTCAAAGCAATTAGATTGTGGACCTCTTTTAAATGACACCATGTCACGCAGAATTCAAGTTATGGCAGCTAATGCTGGACAGATTCATGCATCAGAATTAGATGGAGGGGAAAGTACTTGAAGATAAAATTTCTTTTCAATCAGTGCCAAGAAGAAGAATAGCCCAACAACTTTTCCAGTTACCAGATGAGTTTGTGAATGAGTCCGGTATTGATCGGCAACGTTACGTTGGAGTATGTACCAACGGTGCACAAGCAATGACTTGAAGACATAGCGGGATAATGGCCTGTATCAACGAAGTGTAGCTAATGCGACATGGGTACACTGTGGCATTCATGGAGACACATTGCGTTTCAAAAACAAAGCCAGTGGAAGTGGAGGATTTTTTTTACTACTGTTGTGAAAACTGTGAATATTTTCAACGCAGCTTGATCTATGACTTGTCGAACGATTGGTGCGTTGTGCAATGAAATGGGTCGTGCTGATGTATTCCTTGATGCAAAAGTAAGATGGTTGTCAAGAGGCAAAGTTTTCAATCGTTGTTTGATGTACGTTCAGAACCTATTTCTAACAGATTATCCATTCCAATGCACAAGTTGTTTTAATGATTCATCTTGGCTTTCACAGATGGCTTACCTCTCCGATATATATACACACCACACGTTGGCCTACATGGAGTTTCAGTTACTATATTAAGGGTGGCAGACAAAATTAATGCAATGATAGAGAAACATATTTGCTAATCACATAAAATGATATGTTCAGCACATTCCCATTACACGAAGGTTTTCTGTCTGACGATGAGATGGTAGTTGTCACCAAAATATATAAACGACATCAAGGAACGTCTTACTTTTAAGCAAAAGTTTGAAGATTACCATCACCATAAATTTGGAATTGAACTCAATGAGTTGCCCTCTTGTTGTCCAGTAAGGCTCGAGATTGCTTGTTGAGCTTAATGCGATGAAACGTTAAAGTCAAAATTTAAAAGACGTTATTTATTTGAGCTATAGATTCAAACATCTGGAGAGCACCTTAAGCTTCCAGACAAAGTCTTGCTTTTGTACTTCCAGAGAAAGTCTTGCCATTATACTGCCATTTGCTTGTGTGAAACACGATTTTATCATTACCGCCCTCAAGTCCAAACACGGAAGCAGGATGAGGGCTGAACCTGACTTAGGGTTAAAGCTGACAAACATTACCTCGACTTCGCTGAACATTGCTCAAAACAACAGGCTCATCCATTGCATTATCAAGGAGAGAATACTGATATTAAATTGTAAGTTGTGTGATTGTAATTTTTAAACAAAATATGTTACATATTATTGAGTTTTTATATGTAGCGCTTTAATGGCAAGCGCTTTAAAATAGTTACCTAACACTTCGATCAACCTCGAAAAATATGATTTGATAATCACTCCACAAAACGATTTTGTATATTTTGTATTTTATTCCATAATTTCCTCAGTATTCATTGATAATTCAATCACTAATAAAAAGAAATTAGTCAGATTGTAAATATCATTCATATTCTTTTCTTGTATAAGGTACGTATCGCATATCAATCTGACCTGCCCAGAACATATAACAACATTTGATAAAGCCTTTTTGACTTTCATTTTAACTTGGTAAATATTGTTTTAATGCGCTATCAATAACTGATGAGGCTGGTGTATCGGAAATATTTAACAAAGTAACAGGTGTCAAAATTTTCAAAAAATTCCTTAAGTTCTTTTCATTTGGGAAACATGTAGTAGCTCCCTCCATCTTTGTTACAGATAAAATCGCTTTTTTAGCCCTGGAATGTTTTAAATTGATCGAAAACTGTCCTGCAACATTCCAAAATAATTAATAAAGTTCAATAGTGAATCCACACTTCCTGGACCTTTATCATTACTTATGTTATTTAGGCATTCTGGAGCTTTTTCAAGAGTTATTTCACCCTTTATTTTGTTATTCATCTTGTGCCAATTTAGGAACCTCAAATCTTCCAAATATATAATCTAGTTGTAATTGATTGATATTAGTGTCCTGTCTACTAAATAATATATCATTTACCTTTTGTTATTGTTTTCTTCACATATTGTCTTCTTTCTAAGTTACTTTTTTTTTTTTTTTTTGTTTCTTATTCTTCCTATTTCCATTTACATTTTGATTGTACAAACACCCCTTTTACTTTTTCTTCTCTTATTTATTCAAGCGGAATTTTCCAGTTTTCAAGTGCGTACAAACTCAGTCTATTAAAATTTGTAATGCGCTGTTCAAATGTTCGATTTCTTTCAACAAATTCCTTTTCTTTTTCTCTATTTTAAATAAGATGAATGTTTAAATATGAGGTGATGGAGTTCCAATGCAAAGATTTCAAGAATAGTTATTCAACCATATTATACTTATTGTTATTATTATTATTATTATTATTAGTAGTAGTAGTAGTAGTAGTAGTAGTAGTAGTATTAGTAGTGGTAGTAGTAGTAGTATCAGTGCAATAATAATAATAATAATAATAATAATAATAATAATAATAATGATAATGACAATAATAATAGTAGTAGTATTGTAGTAGTAGTAGTAGTAGTAGTAGTAGTAGTAGTAATAGCAGTGGAGATAGCAGTAACAATGAAAGTAGTACTAGAAATGTCCAGTAATTTATTTCTTCAAGTCTTTTTCTTTACCATTTTCAACATATACTTGGCTTTGTAGCAACTAATTAATGAACTGGACAAAGCTGTTCTCTATCTATACAGTGTAAAGTGAAACGTTGGTATCATCGGGGAATGGTCAGGTCTATTCCTGGGACTTATGTGTGTATTCCTGCAAATACTGCGACTCGATGGTCATAAACTAAGTAATAGAAAGAAGCAATCCAATAAGTGTTGAAAAAAAATTAATAAATAATTTAATTATCAAAGCTATAATTGAAATTGTGACAAAACCTTACAGTATCACGAAATAAATCCAAAACATTCCGGAAAAGGTTCTATTAAAGTCGAAAAATATAAAAAAAATTCCCGTATAAACGTTAGAACTGGAAAAGTACTGGTCTGCCAAGCGATCGTGACTTTGTCAAAATGGCGTTGTGGTGGGATTCTCTTGGATAACTGATGAACTCCATAAAAATGTTGCATAATCTTCATTGGGGCAACACATTAATTATTAATTGTTGATTTTCAATTTCCATATCAAGAACAATTCTATTTTCTTTACTGTCCTTAAATCGTCTTCAAACTTTAGAATTTACATTATTTGAGAAGAGTTCTACCACGCCAAGTGATCTGCTTTTACCAGACCCATAATATCAGTTAAATCCAACTCTGTTTCAATACATGGTTAGATTGCGTCTATGACACGAGTATCTTGCAAACGTTATACGGAACATGTTTTCTTACAAATTGAAATACGTTTTCGTTTTGCCAATCTCCAATTCCCTTGTATTTCAAGAAACAAATACTAACCATTTCAAATAAGAATAAAAACAGCAGTACAATTACCCATACAACATAAATTGTAAATATGGTGATAAGAGTTACAAATTGTGAAGGATACTCTGGATCATTAGACAATTAAACGATCACTTGCATCATATCTAAATTTAATATACAGTTATCGCTCTTACCCTTTCGTGATGCACAATATGCAAAGCAAATACAGCGAATCACGGCAGTATTATTAACGTAATACATGAACTTTGATTTGACATTTTAATTTGGCATTTTTGCGAAGTAATTTCAGTGACTTCCTTGCCCCAGTGCAGCTCGCAATTGTCTACCCTTCTGCGATATTTTTGTAACACCAGGCCTTTACATACCAATTACTTTCTACGAAGTTTAATTTTCAGACTTTCTCATTGTATTATGAAGTTGCTGTAGTACTGTCCTCTCTTAAATGGATTGTGGATGCCTTGGATGTTTTCATTTTATATAGTGCCTTCCGTTTGGTCATACGCCTCATGAATCGGTAAATCATCGGTCATATTTGCGTTTTTATTATACCGACCCAGACAAAGTGCTGTACAAATATTGTTTGATCCCATGTTGATGTTGGGTTTATTTCTACAAGGAGATTGACCTTCTACATACTCTGCTGAAAGGGTTCATTCTTGTTCGAATCGTCTATCCCGTATCGTTTATTATTATCTACGAGCTAGGCGAGGCACAGACCCCATGGAACTATGCCTCTGTGTTATGGGGGTTCTGGCTCACTCAAAAAAAGGGTTCTGGCTCGCCTGTGGACTAGGTGTCTTCTGGCTCACAGATAATAAAATAGGGGTTTCTTGGTCAGTTTGTTTTTCTTATGTCTTTGTGTCCATGAGCAAGTGTATGGTTGCCATCGATGCAGTATCGTTTATCATCAAAGAGGCATAATCCTTTTTTAATGATGAGTGTGGTGGAGATCTGATGTCCTTGTGATAGAAAAGTTATCATGGAGTAGTAATTCATATGTCCATGTAGTGCTTGTGTATAATATTGGTGGGTGGTTACTTTGCTGGTGACAGGTTTTGTGTTTTGGCTTTTTTTCATGAGGATATCATCGTCACGGGTAATGCAGTACATTTTGGATCGAAGTGCTATGAATTCTTTGATGGGTATGCCACAAGTTTGATCCCTTAACTTTCCTAGGACTTTTTTATTGTCGTCGCAGTGGAATGGGCTTGTTTTTGGATAATCGCTTAGATCGAAGAGTTCCCGATGTTGATACAAGTCAGCGTAGCTATCGTCGGTGTGAATCTCGTACACGAGTGAGTCGGTATCGGTCGTGAGTAGTGTGGATTTGTCTCCATAGTGTCGTTGGATGAATCGTAATGAAACTCCAGCATGAGGATTTTGGAGAGTTTGAGGGCAGGTGCTCCGACGTAGATGGGTTTGTCTAGCTAGAGATTGTTTTTCTAGTCTCGATGGCGACAAGTTCTTCATCAAAGATTTTCGTGCTGAGAAAGGCATCATTGGCCACGAGTTGATCTCGTCAACGAGCATCATTGACGATTTCGATTTTCTTTCTGTGCCTGATGTTTTCCATGGTCTTTCTAAAGAGGCTACTGTTCATGAGCTTGAAGAAGTCTTTATTGAAGTTGGTGGTGGGTTTGGCTAGTAATGTTGTGTTGAAGTCAAAGTAGGATTTTATCCAGGGAGACTGCTTAAACATGAGAGCTCTATAACATGCTGAAGAAAGAGTCCGTGCTGAAGAGCTTGCTCAAGAGTCGATAATGCATTTTGTTGTGGGTTTTGTGATGGAGATTGGGTATGAGTTTTTTGACGTTAGCGTCTCCTACTCCAAACTGTTTCTTTTGCTGCAGTTGTTCCGGAGAGATAATGGAGTGGTTGACAAGAATGGATTCAACGCAGAGGGGATAATCGTTATGAGCGTCATGTAGATGTGATGTGTACTCAAGATCGACTTCGTCAAAATAGCCATAGTCGTCGTGGTATCCTGCCTGTCTTTCATGGAGAAACTATTCTCCGGAGTTCTAGTGAAAATTTGCCTCAGGAAATGGTTGCGACATAGCCCATTCATAGAGATTATTGTTACGGAGGTAGAGGCTGTAAGTGGAGGGTTGGTGTGGGTCGTAGTGTGTCATGTATTTATGTTTGGCGACAGCATGGTTTTTGCTAACGACACAGATGCCTCCCCGTACCATCTGCTCAGCAAACATAAACATGTCTGGGTCGGTGTAGAATTCTATGGTCATTCCGGATTGTTTGAGGAAGGTATACCATGAGAGTCCAGGTGATGAGAAATACCAGAGTGGATCGAGTTGGTAATGCTTTAAGCACATGCGTCTGAAATTTCCAAAGACATCTGTGAGTAAGAGTACGTTCGTCTTGAGATAAACATCGTGATAACCTCCGAGAGTGTGACATCCGAATTTGTTCCATATTTTGTATGCGTACTAATATTCCTCATCGGTGATTTCTGTCAGGCTGAGATGACAATAAAAGTCTTTTTCGGGTGGTAACGACGTTTCGTCGAAGCGTGAACAGTCATCGATGTACTTGTAGGGATAAACTCCTTTTTGTTTGACATAATTCCTTTTCGAGATGGGTGAATTGAGGACATCGTTTAGCGAGTTCTTCAAGCGATGCTGACAAAAACTGGAATGAGTCGATGAATCGGAATGGTCCAATGGTGATCAACATGTACTTTTCGAAATTTTTGTGAATACATTTGATCTGAGTTCCAACTTCAGCGAGAATCTGCTTGAGGTTTGGATGATTGAGAGCTGCTGTGATAAAATGAGCATCGTAGATTATGAGCAATGACTGGAAGGAAGACTGGGTCCTTGAAGATAAGTTGCAGTCGGCGTTAGCAACTCCTTGATAGTGTCCGGTGATGTGGCAGCGGTCTCTTACTTTTTTGTAATGGGGTTGAAAGTACTCTTTGCAGATGCTGCACTGCTGAGATGACTTATGTTGTCGCAGTTGTGAGGGTGTGAGTGAAAGGATACGAACTGGACTTTTTCGGATCTCACGGTTGCGTTTTAGCTCTGCAACTATCTGTCCAAAGAACCATGCAATGCAATCCTCCCCACGGTACTGTCGATATTCTGATGATAAAGATTCATCGACGGAGCAGCATAACTTAAACAAGATCGAGTTTGGGACGTGTTTGTGTTCTATCTCAGTGAAAGAATGGCTAGGGTCTGGTGAGGGTCCTTCTACTTTTTTCCGGATAGCCTCAGAGTCAAAGAGGGTAAAAAACGAATGAGCGTATTTTTTTTTTTGATGATGTTCGAATTTGAATGTCTCCTCCCGTGGCATCTGACTGGTTAGTAATTCTTGGTAGTATCCCGACAAGATGTGTTCGTGTAGTCCTGCGGGTTGAGGAAAGCAATGTAAACAGCGATAACAGAAATAGCCATGATTTTTATGCTAAATGTAATGAGATCGACATAATCGGCTGAACTCTTTGATGTACACGAAATGGTCTTGGTAATGCAGCAAATTGAAACTGTGCTGTGAGGCTAATTTGGAGATCATCATCGGATAGACTAGGAACAGTTTATCGTTTGCTTTCTTATGATCATGTCCAAACATATTAACGGAGAGACCTTTGTTGTGTATTTCTAGTTTAGAGATATCTTTGAAAGAGGCGGGAAAGGTGATTCCTGTGGTTTTGAGTTTGTCAAAGCGTGGTTTGTACTTGGAGACGCGATCAGCATTGTCCTCTGCAGGATAGAGCGCAAAGAGGATATCCCATACGAGGCAGTGGTCATCGTTGGTTTTGACGTTGATGCAAGCTTTGGTGGCTAGGATTTGCTTGGGGAGTGGTACATACTTGCTTGCACGCAGAGACGTCAATTTGGAGGTCTGAAACGAGACATAGTTGACTCCGGTAAAGATCCATGCCGATCCTGACTGTTGATAATCTTCGATGCGTTGTTGGATAAACGACCAGGCGATGTCTACGATTGGGCTAAAATCATCACTGAGATACACAATCAAGGATTTGGATCTGATCCACACATCGAAGCTGTTGTTTTCCTTGACAAGATGAATGTTAAAGGCGACTCCGAGTTTGATGGCGGTGTGAGTGCGCAGTTCTGTCTGAATGGTAGGATGTAGAATGCGCTGCAGGAGTTCTTTGTCGACTCCGCGCTGAGGGATCTGGGAATGATGGCAAATAAAACATTTGTCAGCGCCTCCGTACGCTTTTTCAACGCGTCAAAGAGGTTGAAGACATGTGACTACATCACGCTGACGCTGAAGGGTTTGCGGATCTATTTTGGGGAGTGTTTGCTCAATATCAGTTCGACATGATCGACTGAGGATTTCATGCTGAAGTCGAAGGAGCTTAGAAGGCCTATCGTTTTTTCCCGTGAGAGTTTTGTATTTGTCTAGCAATTGCTTTATGTACTGCTGCGTAGTGATGATCTCTCGTCCTTCTATGGTTTTATACTCTTGGATGAGGTTTTGAGAGACTCCGCCATCTCTTATCATCGCTTGAAGGTATTTTTTGGACTCGTTCGATGATCTCCTGCAAAATGGCGTTGGATCTAGGATACTGAACTTTAGTACTAGACAACGATATCATGACGAAGAATAAAATATCTTCCTGGATCGGCATCAACCTGATTCAAAATTCTGATTCTCATTGTTACTAGGACAGTATATTGGTCTATCCTTGCAACGATAGAGATGCTATATAATATAGTTTTGATTCCATTTCTCTAATTGCTTGTTCATTTTCATTTCTTGAATTGCTTGTTAACTTTGTGACATAAACTTTAACGTGTATTATATAGCATCATGCCTCTGCGTGGGACACAAAAGTGTGCGTGGTTGCCTCAGGGTAGCAGGGAGAAGTGCAATAGATTTTGTACGAGAGAGTACTGCACTAAGCACTATGCTCTAATTAAGCGCGGAAATCCAAGGATGAGACCATGTTTGGGATGCCAAGAAGGAGTTCGGGGTCAACACCAAGTGTGTCAGTGTTGTGGAGGACGAAACATCCGATCCATTAAATATTATTACGAAAATGCCAGAACGACTCAGAAACCCCAAAACCATTCAGAGATTTTCAACGAGTTTTTGGCAGAGATTAAGCGCGACGCAGGAGGTTTATCTGTGGAAATCACATCCCATGATTAATCGTTACGAGGCTAACCTGGAAGAGAAGTTAAGTAGCGTGCGCAATAAAATCAGACAAGTGGTAAGGTTTAGCATGACTGGCTACTCCATCGTGTTCTTGTTTGTCCATGGAGTGAAGGCCACTATGTACCGTCATCGTTTCGTGTTTGAGGTTCGTCGGCTATTCTGTCTTCCTCCTCAGCGGAGATAAAGCTGATAATCGACTGTGTAATTTGGACATAAGACATGACGAATAGCAAAACAATATGTCAAAAGCTATGTTTTCACTCCTTTTATATAAAGGAGTATCTGTACAGTAACTTAAGGAGGTATTCTCGATGCATACTGGAGATGCAATGCTTGAACAGGAGCTCTTTATCGTAGGTCATGTTGAGCGTGCCTGTATGGCAGAATGTTGGCTGTTGTGCTACTGCGAGCAAGACGACTTCGTGTTCTATGCCTACGACTTTGGTGATGGTAAGATTCACGCTAATGTCGATGCCGAGATGAAACTCGTTAATAGTAGCCTCCTCAAGATCTTCCTTATTTTCCACGATGGCACATCTCATGTATCGTGTATCATCACGTGGTCCTCAGCCATCTCAACGTCCTCCATGGTATTCTATACTAAAATAATTGTTAAAGAATTTCAGCGTTTCTCGCTTAGACATCGCATGCAATGCTGTCGAATCAGATTCTCGTCGTAATAGATTTTAACCACACCATCATGAGCCAAGTTTGCCCGTTGCTCTCGCGTCAGTAAGGCCTGTCCACACGATGTTCCTTGTACTTTGGTCAGCGTCAGTTCGATATGAACAGGCACGTTGATTCGTAAGACAGTAGAAATGGCTTTGTTTAATGATTCAGGGTGAGGCAAGATCACGTCTGTGACAAAGACGTCTTCGTCAGACATTTTCTCTATATTTTTGATCTTATATTTTTTCGAATCGGCTGAGGAACATACATTAATTGTCTACCATGTCCACGATGAGGTCGTCCATCGTTCTCATTTCGGTGATCAACAACGCCATGTCAAAAGGAGCTCCTCGCAGATACGATTGGAGTTTATTCAGCATTTTCTGGTAGGTCAGTATCGCCTGCTTGGCACTTTTCGGTTCAGCCTCCAGGCGTGGATCGAGACGTTTCATCAGTATCTGTAGAGCAAGTCCAGCACCGGATAAAATCAACATCATCAGATTGGCCAGTGCCCCCGTAGAAATGACTCCCGTAGACGTCACGATCAGCGGGATCATCGAAATGACTGTCAGGATACGCTTGTAACGGCGGTATACGTGTTTATCGATGGTGATAGCGATAGTACGCTTCTAGTTTTCGACGTTGCTCTGCCGGTCGATATGGTTCAAGTCCAGGATCATTTTGTCTACGCCTCAGCATCCACTAAACTCTACAGCAGCAGTTCGAGCTGTGGTAGATTTTCCATTAAAAATGTAATTTGAATGACAACCTTATCGTCGATCTTGAGATCTTGAGATTACTTACCGTTTCTCCATCGACACACAGTAGATACTTGCTCAAGTCGTTTGTGATTTTAGTCAGCTGATTTAATTTCACTAGATCTGACAGTGTTCCTGCAGTCGCCGCCAGCTCTAGATAGTCCAGTTATCGTTGTGATTCTACCACGTCTAACAACCGATACTCATCTTCTGAATGAGGTATTTTTCGTGATAGTTGTAAAGATTTTTTCCACGTTGAGACTGACTTTCTTAAAGTCTTTGATCGTTGGAAACATACAATCCCTCTCCCTGGAAGCCCACTGACCCCAATACTTTTCTCGATATTTGTTTCTATCATTTATTTTATCCAGGAGCTCCTGAGAAGCCTTTGGAACGTTTTGAAAAGTTTCCTCGTGGAAGAACACTTCCTTTTTTAGAAACACTGCTCAGCTTTTTTCGATTTCATCTAACTGAAAGTTTTCCAGATATGTGTAAGACTCAGCAGCTACATCATGCTCGATTTTTCCATGCACGTTGTACATGAGCACGTTAAAAAGTGTTTCCATGGCCTTATCTTTGTCAAACAGGTAAGCTTCATCATCGCTTCCTCCAGTGACTGTGTCACCACCAGCAGGACGTTCGTCCAGTGATATCGCTTTCATAATGGTATCCACATCCTCGTATTCCAGCCCCACCTGATGGAAAAACTTACGTTTGTCAACAGCGTCCCTGAGTTTTCGATCACCGGAAAGCTCTTTCGGGAGACTACCTTGTCCATGCAGTCGTGATCTTTTTTGTGAGCCTCATCGTCTGCCTTTCGAGTAAACTGTAACCTATTTTTTCGATTAGGTCTACCAGATCTGTATGTAATTCCTGAATGATGTAATGCACGATCCCTTCGAGAGTTTTGACTAACCGCGCAGAATCCCTATCGTTACAAAATGTATTAACGGCCCAGTATCGGTCGATGTCCTGTTTCAGTTATGCCTGACGCATGTGTCCCACCGACAGATGAAACCTCCTCACATCCTCCTCGTTCCATCGTTCATAGGCCTCCTCCAGGGATAATTTACCTACCTTTCTCACCTCGCTGAATTCACATGTACTCCCTTCGTCTGCTTTAGCACATGCTGATCATTGGATGCATACGTCGCTTCTTGCCTATACTCCTCGTTAAACAATAACTGGTACAACTCGGTAGCGATTAATAACTTAATCCGGGATTGGTAGGCTCGGCGGTGAGAGCTTTAAACTTAAACATGGAGTATTTTGTGTTTGTGCTTGAGGATGCAATGAAAACTTCGAGCATGATAGATCCTATTGCAGCCGTATTGGTGTATAAAACATCTGAGGTAGTTTCAGGTTTAACACCATCGAGAATTCTTTCACCGCCACTATTTTTTACTCGCACTCTAAATTATTTCCATATTGCCACAGCTTCAGTCAGTTGTATATACAGCCAAAAATTAGAGGTGACTCCGTTAGTTAACCACTCGTTGCCAGTTCCGCATCTACTGCCAGATGAGTTGAAAAGACCATATAGGCCTTGAAGGATTACACATATTCAGAGGATGCTGAAAGCATAATGCCACATCGATTATCCGTGTTTCCAGAGAGAATGGGCACGTATGCCACGTTGTTTCTAACACGACGTGTATCTGCATACATCTTTGTGGCCACAGTTTAGCTCCCGCCGCCAGCGTAAGAGTTCCTGTGAGTGTTCCCCCTATGGTGGATAATTTATTGCTTCCAAACGAGTTCAGTTGTCCATACGAAATAGCCTGACTGTTATCCGTGATGGCCTATGTCGTAGAGAGTCCGTATAGTTTTTGACCTTGCATCGACGTGGTCTTGTAAAAGTTAAAGTGGCTATCATAGAACTCCTCCATCAGGTAGTAATAAGCATTGTTGATGCGAAATCGATTCACAGTTTGAACAGTAATGGGAGTGTAATTTCCTCCGTCTTCTCTGTCGATTCAGTGGGAATGGTCCATCGTTCCAAAGTGGTAAATCATCGTCGCTCTGGAATTGAGTAGTGTAACCACGCCTACACGTATTGAATTCTGAGAGGTGGCTCCCGGGGTGGGTGAGGATATGATGAGATCGCTTATCACTTGGCATGCGACGGACAACGTTCCTGCCACCGCGACATTGCCGATGACTATGACAGCCTACTTGATCCAGGACAAACGATTACTTTACTCTTAGAAAGGCACGTCAGATCATGACCAACATCACTAACAGCTATGGGACTTCATCGATACATAAAGAAGATACCCCGGAAGGAAAACACATGTTGAGTAAGGTCAAAGAGATTTGAGACTACAATAAACAATAAATCCCTAGTCTCGGAGAAAAAAAATCAGAGAAAAGCCTGCCATGAGGGAATCTCGAGCTCCAGTCTTCTACGTTTCCACCATTCACGCAGGATTAGAAGCGTCTTGATTTAAACTACAAGCGCCTCCGACAAAAGCAAAGTCAGCTGAAGAGATCGAGCAACAAAACCGTGAGGACTTTAAAAAACCTCATTAAAGAACTTGATCTTTTCATGAGAGAAAACACGTTGAGAAACCTGGAATACATCAAGACATGGGAGCCAGAACTTAAAAAATGGGTCCGAAATGAGAGAAAAAAGTATTATCAAGAAATGTTGTCTGTTTTCCAACCTACTACAGAAGAAGAGGTGAAGAGGTTGAGAGAGCAAGCAGATATCAAGCCCCTACCAGGGTTGTTTAGGGTAGCTAGTATATGTTTGTATAAATAGGAGGAAGAACAAAGAGCCACCCAGGGAAAAGGACTAAGTGAATGACTGGAGGCAGCTTCCGCTACTTTCATACTACAGCCGAAATCGTCTCGCGTCTCCAACTGTCGGTCTTTACTAAACAAGCAGGAGATGAGAGTATGGATAACGAGATGGTCGAAATCCTCAATCATCTTCTGGATCAAAAGCTGTTGACGTCCGATCAGTATCGCATTTTGACGAAGACTTGATATAGATGGCTCTCAGTGATATCACGCTGCTGTTTGACTCCAAGTTGGTCACGTCCACGGTGAGATATAATACTCCGTTGTAGCTGGACCAGCAACAGTCCTACGAAATCGTCTTGATCTCTGCCAAAATCTGGAACAGCTTCTTAAATGCCACCGTCAACAACAATCGGTTTTCATACATCGTCGCGCTTCAACAAAAAGTGATCACGATCTCCCCCGGTGGATACAACATTACAGATATCTGCTCGGAAATCTCCCGACTGGTCACTGCCAACGGAGACACTTCAGCCAACATAAAAATCGAGCCCGTCTATTCCACGCTGCGGACTCGAATCACTCTCTCTAACTCCATTGGATCTCTTTTGGGATTAAGTGCTGGGGCCAATCTGACTCAAAATGGAATGTAAGAAGGAGATATGCCCGTCAGCATCATCGACATCAACGGCCTCCTCATCAACTGCTCGATCCCTCAAGGATCCTTTCCTTCCGCTCTGCCTCGAACATCATTTATTCCACCTCGATCAATGTCCCACCAGGCTCGCTCATACAATTTCTTCCCAATCCTTTCATTTACTACCTCATCACGAATACGTAGGCGTCTTCTGAAATCACCACGTGGCTGACCGATCAGTCGGGCAGTACCGTCGAAAACACAGCGAAAGGATCTATTACCTGCACGTGAGACGTCGTAGATCAGACTAAAACAAATGTTCGAAGCTAAAATAAAGCAATAATGAGACCTATACGCACACATCGACTTAAAATCTTGCGTGGATTCTTATCCACGCTGTTTTCTTCATTACGAGCAGCCCTTCCAGGCATTGCCGCCAAAGCTGCCCCAATCGCTCTCAAAGCAGCTTAAGCGGGAGCCACCGGAGCAACCTTGGCAGCAGGAACAGCCGTAGGACAAAAATTAGCCAGCAAAATCATGCCCATGACACAGTTAGCGGCAGCACCGTCTCCAGTGACAGAGATTTCTGTCTCTAGAGAGGCGAAACAGGCTCTTCAAAACACAGCTGTATCCTCAGTGAGCAATCCGAAAGAATTTTACAGGACTTGGATTAAAAGGTTAGTGTACAATCTTTCATGGGATCCATCATGTCTGGATATGGATTAAAACGATCATGGTATTTTGTTTATAACACTCATATAGCATAGTGTCATGTATTCGAGATTCACTTCCGATTATCTGTGGCCAACTGACGATGCTCCCGTGGATGACTCTACCACCGAGTACGAGTACGTGGAGCATCAGGATACCAACATCACCAACCTCAACTCGAGTACCTATCGGGAAATAGAGATGAGTGACGAAGATTTGTATTTGCTTCCCCATAAGGCATTTCTGGAAGTACACGGGAAAATACAAACGAATGTCATCCCACCCGTGGATTATGATGTCGGCTATCAGATCACGCTCCAAAATAACGGCTGATCATTATTCAAGTCTGCACAATATCAACTGAACAACTGAACAACTGAACAATCAGACCGTCGAAGAAATCAATGCCTACTTGCCACAAGGCAGCACCATCCTGAACTTAATCATGTACAGCGCTGACTACATCCGATCGTGCGCTACCAACATCTGGTGGTTCAGAGACTCCAACACAGGAGCGGTGAGTAACGAATACCTCACCGCTACGGATCTGATTCTTGTGGCGACTTTGGGCAATAGTGAAACTAGAAACATTTTCAGAACCAGAATCTCGTCTACGCATACTATAGGTTATAACATGGGATTCGCCGCTCGATGCGCTCTCTCTGATACTTGCCAGGAGATCTGCGTGATGCTTCCTCTCAAACACACGCTGCTGTTGCAAAGAGACTCCCCCCTCAATACATGCACAGAGCCGCTGCTTCATCATATGGCAGATTGGCAATTCACCATGAGGTGGTTGTCTCTGTGGATGCCCAAAATCACACCCTCTACCACACACATGCTCAAACTGGAAACAACATTATTCACTAACAAACTGTATTTCGAATAACACCGTATCTGCAAGCAGAAGTTTACAGCGGCTCAAGTCACTACCTCGTGGGGAGTGGCCACCAATCCAGCCAGCGAACTCCCCAGATACGTCTCATCGCCTTTCAACTGGCTGCTCAACGCGCAGGTCAAACTCAAAACAAACACATCTTTAACACTGTGGGTTTGTCTCGCATTCATTTCCGCATCAACTCTAGGCAGTATCCAGAGCGAGAACTCGAGTGCAACTTCGCTGTAGGGACACGAAATTATTCACGAGCCTACATGATGCTGATGGAAGCCATGCAGAAGTATGAAGACGTTGACACAGGCACACAAGTCTCGCTGGACGATTTCGCTAACTTGTATAACATCTTCCACTTCGACGTCTCCAAACATACAGAACGTCTCAAAGACTCACCTGTCGACATTGAATTCCGATGGACAGTGGCTCCAGGAGCAGATTTCCTCTGCTACGCACTGGCCACCTCAGACCGATTCATGACGCTGGACTTTCTCAATGGAAAAATGAATATCCTCGTATAGACAACATGCCTAGAAAAAAAAAAAAAACAACCCAGCGACGGAGACGACAGGACGAAGACTTCCTAGCCACCGCCATCGTTCCCTTCATCAAGACCATGACTCCTAAATTATTGGTTAACGTCTTAGCCCCCTTAAAACTCGCTGCAGCTACAGGAGCCATCACCGGAGCTACACAAAAAGCAGTCATGTGGAGTGGCATGCGCAGACGATTTCTCGTGACCTCCTCTACTGGTTACCAAAATTACAAAAACGAAAACAATAATAGCGCTTCACATAGCGTCATCCTGTCGTACATTCCAGTGGACGTCACGCTGTAACAAAAGTATCGCTGTGGATGCTACTCATAAAAGACCTGTCTCTGTCCGGCTTAAAGCCTCAGCCCTCATGGGACCTGATCGAATCGTGCTGACCCAGCGTCAGGTTAATTCAGTCTCTAAACATAAGACATCTCCAACAGGACTCGTTCTGAACTTGTCCGCAGCGCAGCTGTCCAAACAAGGAGGATTTATCGGTCTTCTGCTCACCGGCATCGCTAGAACCTTACTACCAGGCACTGCCAGAGGCAAAGGCATGAGAAAAAAAGGTATTAAGCAACTTTGATCTCGAAAATCTCTTAGCGTCTCTCACTTTCCGAGGCGTCTTCTCCAAAAATCAACTTCCAGAACAGATTCAACCCCACGAGAGCTGCGTCTCAGTCTCCAAAATTATTCAATGGTCAGAGCACACACTGGGTTGCCATCGTCAATGAACCTCATTCCGACGACGTCGAGTATTTCGATTCGTTTGTTTTACCTCCAACTGATGAAGTCACACGAACTCTCCGCTCAGCTCATAAAGGAGCGGTCTATGACTCCTTACAACTTCAAGAGGTCAACAATAGCACCTGTGGACAGTACAGCGTCGACTACATCCTAGGAAGACGTCAAGGAAAATCTCCCATCCAAATAGTGTTATCACTGTTTCCAAAATAATATCTTCTTCTCATATAACCATCATGGACTCGTGGTGCCTTAAGTGTAAAGCTAAGACGAAGATTGTGGACCCCATGGAGGTGGTCACCAAAAATCAACGCCTCATCATCAGGTGTACTGTCTGTGGCTCTAAAAAAGCACATTTCATCAAACAACTTGAGCCTACCTAAAATGTCAATGAATCTGTATTGGACATGCATATTTGCAGACACTGCGAGCTCCATACGAACTGTGAGGAACTTCGTGTGGAAAGAAATCTATGTGCGGGAAACTGTAAAGGATGTTGGCATCGGCAAATTCTTGGAAGAGCCATGGAAGTCCATGCCCTCAACGGAAAACTTCCCAGACCTCGAGGTGGATGAACCTTACCAGGAAATCGTTACACATGGCCATGGAACCTTTTAGATCAACAACTGGATGAAACTAATCAACCCCTTCCAGGTCAGGAACCCTACAAAGCTGTCGATGCCATCGCCATGCAGCATGATATCTGTTACAGCAATCATCCCGACGATAAAGCGGAATGTAATCGAGTCATGCTGAGTGACTTACAAGAACTCAAGCCACAACATTTCAGACCGAGCTCTTGTCAGAGGCATCATTGGCACTAAAGATAAGTTAGGGATAGGTCTCACAGAGGAACTGCATAAACCCGCACGAAAACGTTTTCCATGACGCAGAGGCATTGCTGTAGACGTAGACGACATTTGGTCAGCAGATCTTGTCGATATGAGAGATTACAGCGCCTACAACGATCGTTTTCATTATCTCATGACGGTCATCGACGTCTTTAGTAGATATGCTTGGGTCATTCCTCTCAAAAACAAAAAAGGAGCTTCTATTGTACAGGCACTGGATCACATCACTCAAGAAAGAAAACCCAATAAACTCTGGGCAGATCATGGAAGTGAATTTTATAACAAAACCGTCTCAGAATGGTGTCAAGAAAATAACATCACTCTCTACAGCACTAATAATCCTCTCAAGGCCTCTCTTATCAAGCGATTGAACCGAACTCTCAAAAATCGCATGTGGAAAATATTCACCAGCGATAATACTAACCGATACTTAGATTTCCTTCCAGACCTCGTTGACCACTACAATAATATCTACCATGGAAGCATTCAAATGACCCCCACAGAAGCCTCCTCCAAAAAGCCACAGCAAAAACAACAAGTCGCAGAGGCCTTATTTTTCAGATCCAAATTTAAAGTAAGGGATCGCGTTAGAATCAGCAGACAAAAATCCACCTTCGAAAAATGATACTCTAACAACTTGACAGAGGAAGTCTTTGTCCACGATACCATTTAAAAAACCATTCACATCACCAACACCCTCCAAGATTCTTCAGGAGAACCTATCCAAGGGTCTTTTTACGAACAGGAATTACAAAAGCCAACCCAGGACGTTTTCTGAGTTGAAAAAGTCATCTCTACTCAAGGAAAAAAAAATCACTTGTCAAGTGGTTTGGCTATCCTGAACAATTCAACTCATGGGTTTCCACTGCTGCCCTCACTACGATAATGCCTCCGAAATAATCTTATCGTACTACTCCATCAAACTCTTTCCAGACACAGTCTTACATTTCGCTGCATCCTCGTGAAGACCCATCTTGTTTAAACAAGCTTAAACACATACTTAAATTGTATACATTTTTCACGATCCATCAGCTGCTCTCGAGTTATCTTATTCAACCAGTAATCACTCCTCATCCTCTTCCTCCTCTCCTTCACTCTCGTCACAATAAATCATCTCATAACTGAGAGTCTTATTCGGATACGCAATCAACTCCTTCGCACGCTATAACCATTCCCGAGATTCCTCCTCACTCCACTCGGGTTCAGGACTCTTCTCACTCAGACCCAGCTTATCCACACGCCACGAATAGCACGGAAGAGACACCTTCACTATATTACAATCACTTCTCTAATAAGAAAAACAAACTGACCCAGAAACCCCCATTTTATTGTCGATGAGACAGAACATACCTCGATTACAGGTGAGCCAAAACCCTTTTCTTGAGTGAGCCAGAAACCCCATCGACCACAGGTAAGCCAGAACCCCCATAACACAGTAGTATAGTTCCATGGTGGGTATGTCTCGCCTAGCTCGTAGAGACAGAACCCCCATTTTCCGTGGCGCGTCAAGAAGGTGTGATGAAACCTGGATCCAGGCGTATGAAAACCAAACGGTAGGCGTGTCGACCAATTAGGGAGGAGAGAAGCTAAATTTCCCGGTAGGAGGAGTTTATCCTTTAGGCCAGAAAATGTATCACATATAAACATTAGTGCGATACTAATTCTCGAAGGGTAGAAAAATGTTGTCTGAAGTAGAGCGGAAAGCTTATGATGATGAGGAATTTCCAGCTACAAGCCACTCCTAGACTTAGCTCATAAAAAGAAGGGAATTTGAACTGGGTAGAAGAAGCTTCTAAAGCAAGTTCCATGGTTGATCGTGAGAGTCTGTGGTGTAAGATTCCCAAGGTGTACGTAGAAACGACACCGAGAGAATAAGAAGGAAGGAGGTGCGAGGATGACAGAATGGATGAAGGCGAAGGAAGCCGAGTAAACTCCAAGTGTGCACACAAGAGGAATTGAGTACAGAAGGAGGAAGAGGAAGGTTGGTTGGTTGGTTGGTTGAATTTTTACAGCGCACTAGCACTATGAAGCTATTTAGCGCCATACAAAAGGTTATATCTTTCATCATTTAAAAGTGGTTAAAGGTTTCGTATCGACCAGCGATATGAAACCAAACAGTTGAAGGTAAAACGATAAAATGGTAACGGTTATAAATAAATAAAGTTTCCCGATCAACGGGGAGTGCAAATGATGTATGACAACGAAAACAGATGAAAGGTAATTCAAATCTAACGACGGTATATATAGCACATAAAACTGTTCAAGGTGATAGCATACAAGCTATAGCTTATGATAAATGTTTACTTCCTTCAGGAAGTCTATAATATAAGAAACGCTAATTGTATCAAAGAGCTCCCTAATGTCATGCACATTGTAATAATGATTACGCGTAGGTTGGAGGTCGAAACACTCCAACATAAAGTGCCTAACGGTGAATGGTTCATTGCAAGATACGCACTCTGGTGGGTCTTCTCCTTTTAGTATGTAGGAGTGGGTTAAATAAGTATGACCAATTCGAATTCTTGCAGTGACTACCTCTTCCTTACGGACGGCTCTGTAGGAAGGAGTCCATTCTCCTAGGGTTGGCTTGACGGGATGAAGTTTGTTATTCACGGCATCATTCCATGATGCCTGCCATTTCTGACGTAAACATTCTTTGATACTACGTTTAAAATCAGTATACGGTGTACTAAAATCAGATGGTTCCAGTGACAGGGCCATTTTAGCAGCGCGGTCTGCTTTGTCATTACCTTTAATTACAATATGGCTGGGTAACCAACAGTATACTATATTGTGGGAAGTACTCATCTCAGTATGTTTGAGGAGAATATTGGCTAATAATGGATTCTCCAGTTTTCTATTATGTAGTGACTGAAGTACTGATAGTGAATCGGAGAAGATGATGCTGTTTAAAATACGATTGCTTTCAATATATTGCAAAGCAAGGTCTATTGCACTGATTTCGGCTGAGAAAATTGATGTACCATTTGGCAAGCGAACTTTTGTTGTGTGTTTTCCACTAACGAAAGCTGCAGCGGCCTTTTCCTCATCTTTTGATCCATCAGTATATATTCTTGTATAATTTTCAAATTGGGTGAGGAGTTCATGGTAATAGGAGTGGAAGATAGAAGGGTTTGTCTCCGATTTTTTTCCATCGTGTAATGTGAAAAGTACTTTTGGTTGTTGAAGTAGCCAGGGAGGTGTTTTGGAGACGGACGTTTTCTGAATTTTTGAAAGATCAATTTTGGTACTATCAAAGCATGGTAAATATTCTAATGCCAAAGGTAGGCATCACGTTTGTTTTATTGTCATATAAGGTTTTATATTTGGGTTCAAAAACAGTCGAAAAGGCAGGGTTCAGAGGGTTTGATCTTAATTTGAGAGCATACTGTGCGGGAAGCATTTCTCTACGTTGTGATGAAGGTGGTTCGTTCGCTTCAACGAGTGGGCTTTCACACGGGGATGTCTTAAATGCTCCCAGAGCAAGTCTTATTCCCTGATGATGAATTGGGTTAAGCATCTTCAAATAGGACTTCCTAGCTGAACCATAGACAACTCAACCATAGTCTAGTTTCGAGCGAATAAACGTTCTGTATAAACTGAGCATGACTTTTCTATCAGCACCCCAGTCAGTGTGCGCCACTACTTTAAGTAAATCTAGAGACTTCAAGCATTTAGCTTTCAAATTCTTCAGGTGTGGAATAAAAGTCAGTTTTCTGTCGAAAATAATACCTAAAAATTTTGCTTCCTCAACAACTGGAATAGGTGTTCCGTCCAGAGTGAGTCTAGGTTCATAAAGATGTCTTCGTAACTGACAGAAATGCATACATACAGTTTTTGATTTCGAGAATTTGAAACCGTTAGTATTGGCCCAATTTTGAATCTTGTTGATATTTTGCTGTAGTTGTTTTTCAATTGTATGCATGTGCTTGAATCGGTAACATATTAAAAAGTCATCAACATATAAGGAGCAATCCACACCAGAAGTCAGACATTTGGTGATGCTATTAATTTGTATGTTGAAAAGCGTCACCGATAAAATACTGCCCTGGGGCACACCCATCTCTTGATCGTGCATATCAGAGAGGGTGGAACCCACTCGTATCTTGAATTCCCTGTCAGAGAGGAAGTTTGATATGAACGAGGGCAGTCGGCCTTTTAGACCCAGATCGTGAAGGTCATTTAGTGTTCCGTACTTCCTCGTTGTGTCATAGGCCTTTTCCAAATCAAAGAAAACTGCTAGTAAGTGTTCCTTCTTGATGAAAATGTCGCAGATAAATATTTCCAGTCTAACCAGATGATCATTGATACTACGACCATAACGAAAGCCACTTTGGAAAGGAGATATTAAATTGTTGGTTTCCAAATACCATACAAGCCAAGAATTGATCATTCGTTCCATTGTTTTGCATGCGCAGCTAGTTAATGATATAGGTCTATAGTTGGTATGATCTGCGCTATCTTTGCCTGGTTTGGGAATTGGTATTACTCTTGCAAGTACATTAGCTATTTCATGTTTGGTATTGAAATTGTAATTTATCTTCACATGTCGGAATGAATTGTATTTTCCCTTTCCATTTATTTTGCGGTTCGTGTCCCAAACATTCTTTATTGAGGAACGAGAGTTTAAAGTTGAAACATATTTTTTCCATGATGTTCGTTTACTTTCTTTAATTATGCGGCGAACTTTGGCCCGGAAAATACGGTACTGAGTTAAATTTTCGGGCGTTGGACGATTATTAAATTTTTTCAGTGCTTCTCGGCTTTGTCTAATGGCTTCTTTACATTCTTTAGTGAACCACGGTTTTTGAGTTCTTTTACAGTTCGGCGAGGACTTAGGAATGGATTCTTCTGCAATCTCAATTAAGACGGATGTAAATTGTCGAATAGGATCAATATCGTTTAGGACGGTATTCCTGTTAAGTCTAGCTGTACAAAGTGTTTCAAACTTGGCCCAGTCAGCTTTCTTTAAATTCCACTGTGGAATCGTGTCATTAATTGTAACTTTGGTGTTCTTAAGAGAGATTGGAAAGTGATGACTGCTGTGAAGGTCATCAGCGACCTTCCAATTATAATCCAAACGTAGTGAAGGAGAACAAATTATCAAGTCGATACATGTGTATGTACCAGTTCCTGGTGCAAGTACGTCGGAGATTGGTATTAGATAGACACAAGTCGTGTCTAGTAATAAAATCTTCAACCTTTCTGCCTCTGTCGCTTATGTAATTTGATCCCCATAAAATGTTATGGGCATTAAAATCACCGAATAAAACAAATGGTGCAGGAAGTTGTTGAACAAGAGTGTCTAATTCGTTTGGTAATAAGTTGGTGTTTGGTGCTATGTAAATAGAACACAATGTAATCACTCGATGTAGAGTGACACTCACAGCAATGGCTTGCACATTTGTGTTTAAAGGGATGACGCTCTGAGGGGCTCTATTGTTCACAGCAATAGAAACCCCTCCCGAGGCTCTGTCAACGTTCTGTAAGTAGGTGTTAAACAGGGAATAGTTTTTAAGTGTGATGTTGTCCGTATCTTTCAAAAAGGTTTCCTGAAGGCATAGTATTGCAGGATCATATTCGTTTAAAAGCAGAAGAATATCATTGTAATTGGCTTTAAGTCCTCGACAATTCCATTGTATGATCGTGTTCTTCATTATAAGTTTAGATTGGCGATTTTGGAGCTAGGTTAGACTTTTCGCGGAGAGAATCTGTATGGTTATTTCTATGGAGGAAGTACGGGGATGATATTTTTGTTAGGTCTGGAGCTACTTTGAGAACATAGAGCAGTATCTTCTGCATCCATGCTCACAATGTCCCCAAACCTGTTATAGAGTTTGATGGGGTCATCTGACCCCTTTTGCTGCGTATTTCCTTGTGATCTGTTTTTGTTCTTTGGTGATTTCGGTGGTTGAGTATTATTGAATTTTGTTTGGGTAGATGCCGTGGTTTTTGTGCTTGGTAATGGGGGGGGGTGTTAGTGCTTGATGTTGACTCGGGTGCATCTGTCTGCGTTTGAGCGTCCTTCGTTGCCTTGGGATTGTTCTTCACTGCAGTGGAGAAGGATGGGCCAGGAAGAGATATTTTTGCCTGTACAAGCTTTCTGGCCTTGGATAGGGAATATTGGATGTGTATTTAACCCTCTGTGTTTCCTTCTCCTGTTTCCAGGTATCACAATCCTTGGACTTGGCGTGGTGCCGCTTTCCACAGTTGACACAATGCGGAGTTGCTCTACACTCAGCTTCCTGGTGAGAATGGTCTCCGCATCGGCCACAAATTTGGCCTTTTGAGCAGCGGTCTTCATAATGGCCATATCTTTGAAATTTATAGCATCGAAGTGGGTTTGGAATATATACATCTACCTTCACTTGTAAAAAGCCAACTTTGACCACTCTGGGTACTATTGGTTTATTGAAGGTAAGTATAATGGTGTTGGTGTCCTGCAGGTTGTTGTTACGTTTGATACGTATTCTACGAACTGCAGTGACACCTTCATTTTTCATCCCTTCAATGATATCTGTGTCGCTGACTCCTGCCAAGTCTCGACAACAAATGACGCCTTTGGATGCATTGAGTGTTGTGTGAGCAAACGATGAGACTGGAATATCGAAGAATGTTTTTATTTTCTTGATGTTTTGCACTTGACTACGTCGTTCACATTCTACAAGCAGCATCCCGTTTTCAGCTTTTTGACGCTTTTTGGTGTACCGATCATTCCCGTTATTGTTTTTTCAATTATAAAGGGAGAGAGTGCACTAATCGGTTTTGTGGCATCATTTGATTGTATAACCATGAAGCGTGGGAATGACTCCACACTGCATGGTTCTTCTTCCGAGTCAGATATTGGTTTCGACCTTTTGTTTTGATTTTTTGTGAATTTTCCATTTTTGTTTTTGAAAGACTTCAACACCCGTGCTCCCCACCCACGATGGAGCCCAAGAAGGGGACACTTTTCAAGTGCCAGGGATACGCAGGTGTTATACTCAGTCGGTAAAATTACCTCCCGATTGACCCGTTAAGCCACCGCCATCTAGGAAGTCTTCTAAGACATAGGAAAGGGAAAGTTAAAGGGATAGAATGTATGGGCAACGGTGGTATTAAGAGAGATAGAAGAAGAAAGATAAAGGAAGTAAGCGAGTAAATAAATACCTCCTAGGGCTCGGAGTGACCAGCCGATTTATCGAGACCGGGCCCATCCCGACCACCCGTCTAGGAGAAGTAGAAGCCAAAGTAGTGTGTTGCATTGGAAAGCCTCTGCTCAACTACCAGGATCCTTTCCTCCCCCGACACGGGTCGCAACCCACGGCAAACGGGTTGCCTCTACTTAGTCGCCTCTTACGACACGTAGCGTATCACGGCGGGCCAATTCTACAACCCCGGACCTGCAGGGGGATGTTAAATAATGAAGAAGGGACCAAATTTATCTGTTCACTGTGGGTCAACAACCACAGTTCGAACTGTCTATTCTTACTTACAAAAATAATGTAGCCTAGCATGAGAGTTTCATACATTGCAGCAGACTAACGTTACTTTTAATTCTAATTCAAATCGTAATGACAAATGAACAGAACTTTAAGGTAGATATTTATTTAAATAAATATGACTTGGAATAAACAATTTCCAGTAATTGGATGATATTGAAGAGACACTGGAAGTAGCAGAAATCTGACAAAGAAGACTACATTTTAGATTCATTTTCTGAACCTTTCATGTTTTCTTTTCCTATCAGTCTCATTAAATACTCTCTCTTGACAGTATATTCACATTTTGTTTCTTTGTCTTTCTTAGCAAAGACTTTATATCTTGCACTCTCCGTTTGTAAGCTTGTCTTTTAATGTTTTCTTTACTCTCTCTCCCATTATATTTTTTTTTTAGACTTCTCTGTCACGTTGTTTTGCACTATTGCTCGTTTTTCACCTTTTAAATATATTTTTGTGTCCGTATTTTGTTTGTTCTTTACATCGTCTGTTTTCTCTCTACTGTCCTATAAAATTAATTTTATTATTATATATTTACAGCATACTGCTCCACCAGTGAATTTGAATGCACTAACCATGAATGTGTTCCAGCTTCCCAGCGATGTGATGGAACCCAACATTGTGGTGACAAGTCAGATGAGTATGGCTGTGGTAAGTCACAACTGACACCATACCAACCAGTCTATTATATTTATCTGCATATTGTACTAACTTACCCTCCCCGATCACCCTCTTTGTATAGATCATATAATATAAGCATATTATCTTAATAAAATCTGCTCTAAGTCAAGCTGTCAAGATGGTAATTGAATCCTTTCTAAATATTAATGCATGATGACATGTTACGCTTTCTCTTTAGAAGTACATTAATGTTCTACATAATTCAACAAATGTCAGACAAGTGACCTTTAATGACATGTGGCCATTTAACAGGAGTTCGTAGGATCCAAATCAGCTGAACTCTGTAGTAATTATCTTGTCAATTCATCCACTTTCTTGTCCATCTACTTGTCTGTAATGGAGTCATCATTTTGGTTTCACAATATTTCTATTATGTGCAGTGCTGGAGAAGTAAATTTCCAAACTTCTGGGTCATTATTTAAACATTTACATACCCCTAATTAGACATCATTCTAATAATTTTTTTCCATAAGCCTAATTGTACCAAAAATGGTTGGGTTTTAAGCAAATTTTGCATGCATCTTTATAGTGATGGCGTTAAAAAGAATTCATTTTCCAGCATTTAAAGTAGTGAAACTGGTTCGCGTGGATCTCGCGTTTGACACTTGTCCAGGACGGCCTAGGTTGGCTGCCTCTGTCTATCCTTGAGAAAGGCATTTAGTTTCCATTTTCTCTGCACAACAAAGCAATAATTTGCGAAAGTGAGTCTACAGTTTTGTAAGTGGCAAAAACAGATAGACTATAATGACCTGATTTAATTTGGATATCATTTCGTATACACTGGGGGCATTCATGCTTTATAGGCACACATCAAATTTTGGATTTATTTCAGTATATAGCAAAATATTTATAATCATTTATCACAACTGAAAACGGACTAATAACAACTACTCACGTTAAGCAATAATAAATTATGTTTACAAATGATTAATGCTTTCGATCTTCCAGAAAAGGTTACAACGGTAAAAATGTATATAAATAAAATAATTAAAGGTCAAGTTTGTATTTGGAAGAATCGGAAATAAACATTCAGATTATGTGTCACATTCATCTACAGAGATAAAATTTTAAATAAGACACTGATATATTTTTCTTTCGGTGATTGTTGCAAACAACGTGTCACAGATCTACCATTCTCAATTGTAGGCCTATCTCCCAGTTTGCTATAACAACATGAATAGCATTCTGGCCGACATGCTGTGTTCATTATCTGGACAAGGGTGTGTATAATCGATAAGATCAATCATTGTCAAAGGCACATTAGTGAAAACGATTAAATGGGTAATTGTTTCAACACTGATTCAAACTGATTGATTCCTCATTGTCAAGATGAACAAGCAGTATTCTTTAAACAAAACCATTGGCAATCAAAATCTCTTAGTTTGCACTGACTTTGAGACATATCATTTGAAGACAGATGAGTTTTTTATCTTAAAGTAAATGATAATAGTAAAATGAAGAGTTAAATTGTTTATTTCTGCTATTTTCTATGGTTTGGAGCAGTGAGATGAAACTAAGCTCAATAGATGGGATAGTACTTAATTGTCTTTGGTAATGACTATCACTGATTTTTCTCTAAGTCATTTTTATACCGAGTTTATTTATCACTTCTAATACCATTCATGTGTTAACTGTA